>JAAGKR010001077.1:89705-144015 GCA_011419295.1 Clarias macrocephalus
ACCGGGTGGATCCGGAGCGCCGCAGGCAGCTGGAGCCGGTAGGTGACAGGGTTAATCCGGAGGTTGATGCGGTATGGTCCGATGAATCTGGGTGAATCTTGTTGATAACCATACCTTGTCACCTACTTGGTACATTCGTCCTGGTGGGTGTCGACGGCGATGTTGAATGGTATAGCGGGTGTTAGCAAGTCGGATGGCGTTGTTTGCTCGTCTCCAGAGCCGTCGACACCGGCGAACCAACTGTTGGGCCGACGGTACTTCAACCTCCAGTTCTTGGTGGTCGAACATCGGAGGTTGGAACACCTCGAATGGGCTGAGGTTGGTGGCAGAGGACGTATGGAGGTTGTGAGACGATCAGCAATAAAGCATCTCAGGTAGCGCTCCAGTTGTTGGTTGGTTCGCTCTGTCTGGCCGTTAGTCTGTGGGTGGTAGCCGGAGGACAGACTGCAGGTGGAGTCGATCAGAAGGCCTTCCAGAACCGAGAGGTGAACTGGGGCCCCCTGTCCGAGATGCAGGCAGACTACGTGCTCTAATATCAGCTCAGCTGTCCTTTTGGCTGACGGGAGATCGGGGAGGGCCACCAGGTGTACAGCTTTGGAGAACCGATCGACGATGGTGAGGATGGTGTCCTTTCCTTCGGAAACCGGCAGGCCCGTGATGAAATCAATGGCAATGTGTGTCCAGGGCCGGCGGGAAACTGGGAGTGGCTGTAGTTCCCCTGGTGATGGCTGGTTGCTGTCCTTGGACCTGGCACACACTGGGCACGCCTGGATGAACTCGTCCACGTCCCTCCTCATATTTGGCCACCAGAAGGCGCGTTGAATGAAGAGTAGCGTGCGGCGCCTTCCGGGGTGTCCAGAAATTGGGGAGGAGTGTCCCCATTGGAGGACGTCAGTCTTGATGGAGTCGGGGACATAGAGACGACCAGGCGGCACACCTGCTGGTTCGGTCTCCGCAGTCTGTGCCTGGCGAACCCTCGTTTCCAAATCCCAGTTAATTTGTGCAAGGATCTTGGTGGGTGGTAGGACAGGCGCGGGGTCCGCCCAGGGGACGTCTTCTTCGTGCTGTCATGATAGAGCGTCGGCCTTGGTGTTCTTGGACCCCGGGCAGTATGACAGGTGGAAGTTATAATTTTCGAAAAACAATGCCCACCGCGCCTGTCTGGGGTTGAGTTGTTTCAATGTGCGGATAGTAATGAGGTTCTGATGGTCGGTCCAGACGATGAACGGCTCTCTGGCGCCCTGGAGCCAGTGTCGCCATTCCTCCAAGGCCCACTTTATGGCCAGCAGCTCGCGGTCCCCTACTCCGTATCGCTGCTGAGTGGGGTCAAATTTCTTGGAGAAAAAACTGCAAGGGTGCAGTTTTTGGTCTGGACCTCGCTGGGAGAGAACGGCTCTGGCGCCCACATCCGAAGCGTCCACCTCCACAACGAATGGTTTGTCAGCATCCGGGTGAAGAAGGATGGGGGCAGTGGTGAAGCGGCGACAGAGTTCGTGGAAGGCGGAAATGGCGGTGGAGGTGAGATGGAAGGGGTGAGATGAGGGGCGAGTCAGAGTGGTTAATAGGGCTGCAACTGTACTGTAGTCCCGGATAAAGCGACGGTAGAAGTTAGAAAACCCGAGAAATCGCTGGAGTTGTTTGAGAGTCTTGGGTAGGGGCCAATGACTCACAACTTCCAGTTTCTGCGGGTCCATGGCCACACCCTGGGACAAGATGACAAAACCCAGGAACGTGGTGGAGTGCTCGTGAAAAGCGCACTTTTCCAACTTACAGTACAGTTGGTGGGCGAGAGTCTCTTTAGGACCGCCCTGACGTGCTGGACGTGTTCGTTGATGGTTCGGGAGTAAATGAGGATATCGTCCAGGTAGACGAACACCCAGCGGCCTAACATGTCTCTGAGAACGTCGTTGATAAATTGTTGGAATACCGCGGGTGCATTGCAGAGACCAAAGGGGATGACCAGGCTTTCATAGTATCCGGTAGGGGTGATGAACGCCGTCTTCCACTCATCACCCTCTCTGATGCGCACCGAGTTGTAGGCGCTCCGGAGGTCCAACTTAGTGAAAATGGTGGCGCCAGAGAGGGCGTCCAGGGCAGAGTTGGTAAGAGGCAACGGGTGTTGGTTCTTGATGGTGATGTTATTGAGTCCCCGGTAATCGACACAGGGACGAAGACTACCATCGCGTTTCTTCACAAAAAAGTACCCCGCGGCGGCAGGTGAGGAGGAGGGCCGGATGGTACCATGGCGAAGTCCGCTGGAGACATACTCCTCCATTGCCTGCATCTTGTTCTTGGATAGGGAATAGAGGTGGCCGCGGGGTGGGATGGAGCCTGGCTGAAGGTCGATCGCCAGGTCGTAGGGGCGATGTGGAGGTAGATGGGTGGCACGCTTCTTGCAGAAGACTTCAGCCAGGTCCCGGTAGTCTCGTGGGATGTTATCTGTGTCGACATCGGGGACCTCGGTCTCCTTAGAGCACGTCTCAGCCTCGGCCCGTAGGCATAGTTCGTTGCAGGTCGGTCCCCATTGTAGGATCTGATTTTGGATCCAGGAGATGAGTGGGTCGTGACGCAGTAGCCATGGGTGTCCCAGGATGATAGGTGGTGACGGAATGGAGGTGATGTAAAGCTGGATCTGTTCCTGATCCTGTGTTAACCACGGTGGGAGGTGGAGAACCGACGGGTCCGGTAGGTGGAGTAGTGAATGAGGATCAGGCTTCGGAGACTTGGGGGAAGAAAGTGGTGGATCGAGGAGCAGACTGATGTAATGGTATTGTGATGGGCAGCAGGGTACGGGGAGCTGGCTTGGGGCGAGCGAGCAGACGTTGGTCGATCCGAAGGGCGAGTTGGATTAAGCCCTCCAAGGGAGGCCCTCTCGTCCGGCGAGCTCATCCTTTATACGCGAAGCCAGTCTCGCGTAGTAGGTCGTTCGGAGGGCGGAGTCTCCCCAGTCGGTCTGCACAGCAAGGGTACGAAACTCCGCGGTGTAGCGGCTCACGGACGACCCTCCCTGCCGTAGGTGATATAGTTTGGAGTCGGTCTCCACCTCAGCAGCAGGATGTTCGAAGGTGAGTTTGAGTTGGCGGGTGAATTCCATGTATGAGTAGGCAACGTCTGAATCTGAGCAAAGAACTGCCGTGGCCCACTCAGCTGCCTGCCCGGATAGCAACGAGACGAGAAGAGCAATGCGCAGTCGGTCTGTGGAGTACCTGGTAGAATTTAACTCAAACACGAGATCCAATGCAGTTAGAAAACCACTGCACTTCCTATCTGTGCCATCCCATTTATCCGGTTAAGCCAGAAAAACATCAGAAGATGGGCAGGGAGTTGGTGGTGCAGCAGCCGCTGCGATGGGCGTGGCAACAGCCGGCTGAGCGGCCGCCCCGCGGAGGGTTGCATTCTCCTGTCGTGGCTCCGCCACCTCGCGGCGCAAGACCGCGACGTCTTGGAGCTCCTTGCGAAGAGACGCGACTTCACCACGGAGCTGATCAATCAACTTGGCGTGCTGGTCAACCACATCGCAGAGGCGAGCAAACTCCGCTGGGTTCACTGCTGATGGCTCAGTCATTCTGTCACGAACTAACCGGAGATGAACCAGAAGACTAGCAGTTAGCCCTGTAGCGTGGATGGTAAACCCAAACGCGGAAGTAGCGCAAGCAGGCAGGATAACCACACTGGTTATTAACTTTCCCGAAGCGGGAGCAAGAGTTTACACAAATAAACCCGCGTTCTAAATACACACACCCAATCGAAAGCAAAACCCAAGAAAGTGAGTACTCACGTTTAGACGAGCGAAGCGTCAGCGATAGCATGGGCAAACTCAATGACTGAGCAATGTGAGGCGCCATCTTGTTTCCTTTTATGCTTACTGAAACCCGACCTTATTACTTCCGGGTCCTAGTGCCGGTCGTGTTATGGGTGTGCATGACAATGTGGTTGATAAATATACTGTATGTAGCAAGGTAGTTGGCATGTGAAACATATCATGTGACAATTTTGCTAGGTTATTTACTGTTTCGTCTGGAAATGAATGTGTGTGCTGTAAAACTGGAACTATTGTTGAACTGACTTGAGCCAAATGTGGAAAATATTTGTTTTTCTTATCATTTTGCTGGTTGAAAAGGAATATTTCGAAGAACATATTTTGAAGTACATTTTAATGTACAGTGCTCAAATTACTGATGTATTTACACAGACTAGAGTCACAGTTCTCCAAAGATGCTGTAATGTTGATGATGAAGATGATGATGATAAAGAACAGCTGAGCTACAGTGACCAAGCTGATGGTGAAAGTACCGAGGTGAATGATAATGAAGAAGATGCAGAGCCACCTGGTATAAAAGACAGGTCTGAAGCAATGGGTACTTTATATGTATGCATTTATTTTTATCCACCTTGCTGAGAGAAAAAGTGTTTATATAGGTGTTTATTTTGTAGTTTATCATCGTAATGGTTAAATATATTTTCATAGTTTGTAATCATTTTACCCCAAATAAAATGAATTAACAAATTTCTGGAGATATTATTGACAATGATGAAAAGAGTCTAATTTAATTTCCAATTTCCAACCATGTATCTACTGTATCTACTGAACCAACGTTGTGCCAACATTGGGCCAACTTTGCCATTATCTACTGAACCAACGTTGGGCCAACCTATGTTTGGTCCCACCAATGAGCCAATGTATAAAATAATATTGGGCCAACCACTGTGCCAACATTGGCCCAATGTATGCCCTGCCGTTGGCCCAACATTGGCCCTTAAGTGGGATTGCTATCCCACTTAAATACCAACCCATCTGTCCTGCTCAAACATACACAAACATGAATTTCACTTAAACAAACACCCATTTGTCCCAGTTAAAGGCAAACACATCTGTCCCATTATGACACACCCATATGTCCCACTCAAAGATATACCCACCTTTCCTACACAAAGAAACATCTATCTGTCCCACTCATAGACACTCCTGTGTGTCCCACTCAAGGACCTCCCTTTCCAACTCACTCAAAGATACACCTATCTGTCCCACTCAAAAATACACCCATGTGTCCCATTCAAAGTAACCTCTGTTTGTCCCACATAAAGACACATCAATCTGTCACACTCAACGACACCACTGTCCGTCCCAGAAAATCCACAATTAATAGTCAAATACTGTACATTTGTCCCATCCAAAGACCCTCATGTCTGTCCCACTTAAAGACACGCCCATCTGTCTCACTCAAATACACACCCATTTGTCCCAGTCAAAAACACCTATATTAGTCACACTCAAAGACATAGCTTTCTATCTTAAAGACAGATCCATCTGTCCCAGTCAAAGGCAAAGACACACTCATCTGTCACACTCTGACATACTAATCTGTCCCACTCAAAGACACATCCATCTGTCACACTCAAAGATATGCTTGTCTATCCCAGTAAAAAATACACCCATCTATTCCTGTGATGGACACACCCATCTGTTTCAAACAGTTACACCTAAACCTCTGACATGAAAACTTGCCCTTACAAAACCATCTACAATATATCTCACACAAATTCATCTCCAAATAAACATTTAAACTCCCACACATTAGGACACCGACACATCTATAATACGCACAGCCTCACACACTGATTCTCTCCCATAAATTTTAAATCTCTTTTACACATCCCTCTTTTTTTTCTATTGTTTCTCAGGCTTGTTTTTTTTTTTTTTTGGCCTGCTCTCTTACTAACTTTCCCTTTATTTCAACTTGTCATCTATCTCTGTCTTCTATATTTTATGTGTAGGTTTTAGGTGATACTCACTAACTCTAGTTCCTGAATAAGTAGGTCATTTCTAATAACAGCAACTTCCTTATCAGCCCAAGACACATTATTTTTTTATTCAGACATTTAAACACTATAAAACTCACAGTACACCACCAAAAAGCCATCTTAAAGCATCAACACATACAGTATAAGACAAAACATTATTTTTTCTGGCCAATCAGATTATTCAGATTATTAGTCTAATATATGTTCTATGTAATATGTTTATATATTAAACATCTTTGAGGTTTAATAAAACAATATATCATAAAAGCCTGATATATCATAACATGTTACACAATATACATACATACACAATATTATACATACATGTCTGTGTTAGTGTAAGTATCTTTCCAATGACGGAAATTTCAAAGCACTTTTTGTAAGTCGCCCTGAATAAGAGCATCTGCCAAACGCCTAATTATTTGCCCTCATTACCCTCATTATTGGTCAGGTTGAGATCTGTGATATATTGTATCATTCATCTTATATGTGTAGAATTTGTTGTAGACCATTTTAAAACTTACTTCAAAATTCCTCACCCTCTTGCAAAGAGACAACTGCAAATCCAAATATATTCTGAGTTATAAACAAGTATTCTTATGTTGCCCCCTTTACTTTCAAGACACAACATAAAATTTTATAAATAGCAGAATTTCTACTCCTGTGATGGATTGTCAGGGTGTACCCCGCCTCGTGGCCTAAGTCTCCTGGGATAGGCTCCAGGCCCCCTGCGACCCTGAATACAGGATAAAGCGGTATAGACGATGAGTGAGTGAGTAAGTGAGAACTTCTACTTTAGCATTTTTATTGATTTAGTTCATTTATCCAACTACTGTATTTGTGCTGGAAAATTGTTCAACAACCACAAATAGATTTTTAAATAGCGGCATTTTATTGGATTTTAAACACAGTTACCAAACGGGTCAAAAGTAACCCTCTGGGGGTTAAAATAGCACTTGATTCAGCACATGCTGTTGGCAATTTTTTTTAGACTGACAAAAAAAAAAAAAAAAGAAATCTCATGACCAAGTTGATGTCATGAAATTCATAAGGTCTGTGTGCTTGTGATGTGGGCTATTTTAATGGTCTTTTAATTTGCTATTGTAAAATGGCAAATATATTAAGCATTACCAATGTTTTGGGTTACATTTATTTCTTTATTTAAATGTTAATCCCTTAAAATATTCTTATATTTGCTAATTTTATGGGCTTAGTGGGTTCTGTTCAAATAATGTATCTTACATAACTGTATGAAATTCAACCAGCTGTTTTTCATATACCTAAAAATATATATCTCTGTCTCTCCCTGTCTCTCTCTCTTACACACACAGCTTATATATTCTTATAAAATAATTTTTTTTACAATGTATTTTATACACCTTACACTGTTTGGCTAAAAGAAGTCTCACAGTTCATAATATTTCATTGCCTTTAGCTTTGACTATGGCACACTGGAAAAAGTTGCATTAATTTTTGTGGCTTATATTGATGACAAGAGAGTCTAAAGTCTTCTCTACCATCACGAAAACTTTAATAGGGTTCAGGACTATGTGGTACCAATTCACGTTTGAAAATGATTCTTTAAGCTTCTAGAACTACTCGTTCGTAGTGAGTCCAGGAAAATTCTTCTGTGACGTTGACTCTTCGTTATTATTCTAAATCACTTATCGTCTTTACTGCTTAATCCTGTATACAGGGTTGTGGGGGGCCTGGAGCCTATCCCAGGAGACTTAGGGCATGAGGCAAAGTACAGCATGTACAAGGTGCATCATTGCATGGCACACACGTACACACATTCACATGCTCATTCACACACTATAAGCAATCAGGAGATGCCAATTAGCCTAATCTGCATGTCTTTGGACTGTGGGAGGAAACTGGAGTCCTCGGCGGAAACCCACCAAGCACAGGGAGAACATGCAAACCCCACATACACAGACCCATCAATATTCTTCCAGATTTTAATCATGTGTTGGACAGTTCTTAATCCAATTCCAGTCATTTCCGCAATTACACTAGCTTTGTTCTTTCCTTTGATGCAAGCCAATTCGGCCTTGCTAAAACAGTAAAATTATCTCTATGACCACAGATTACATCTTCAGATATTATTGTTTAAGAAATAAAAAGCTCCTCACTCCATCCATCAGGTTTAAAGGAATTGCTACCAGCGACATATTATGGGCAAGTGGGGGGTAGTGGCAGCCTAGAGGGCACTGAGTTACTGACCGGATTTGAGCCCCAGCTCCACCAGGTTGCCATTGCTGGGCCCTTGACCACAGCCCTTGTTGTATCATGGCTGACCCTGTGCTCTGTCCACTGTCGAGGGACAGGTCATGATAAAGATGAAATCATGTTTTATAACACAACTTTTGGGGTTATTTTCTGCCCACACTACATTATCTAATTTTTTTGTAACATACAGTTTTGACTTTCAGTTACCAGAAATGTGAAAACATACAGTATGATCTCTGAATTCTCCAAATCACGTTATACTAAATGATTAGTATTAATATTAATTTAGTCTGAGATATTTCTCCATCTCTCTGCTGATTTGTCCCACGCCAGTAAATGTCACATCCGGTCTCTGTAAGGGAGTTTGGACGCGCGCGCGCTCTATTCTTCTCTCTCTCTCTTTCTCTCTCTCTCTGTGAAAACCGAAAACTTCGGAGGCTCCAGCAGCCCGCAGGTCTGTGTTTCCCCTCACCGACAGGAGCGAACTGTCTACCAGCGGCCACGGGAAGAACCAGCACAGACGGAGAGAAGCATAATGCCCAGTGACGACCAGGGAAGGCAGAATCCAGCTCCTACATCATTCCGCTGCTGAAGAAGGACCAGAACACCAGGAGAGAAGGAGGAGGAGAGAGACAGAGGCGTGAGAGGAGAGAAGAAGCGGCTCCAAACTGCTGCGAGCGGAGATGCGGCTAGCGAGTAAGCTCCTGAGCATCGTCGTGCTCATGCTGTCAGGCACGAAGCTCACGCAAGTACGACCACCCCGCCCGCACACCCCTCGAGCACATCACAAACACGCGCTCCAACATCACGCGTTATCGCCGCGGCGGGAAGGGGTCGGGGAAGTCCACGCGATTTAAGCGGTTTACCGACAACAGCGTTAAAGTCGCATATAGCCTGTGGAATCTGCCGCTGGAATCTACATTTCCCAGTGCGCGAGAGCTCCGCAAACCAAGCAAATGATCATGTCTTTGTAAAACCAAAACGAACTCGTGACCTTAATCTGACCTCATCCTGGCATCTTCAAAAAGTTCAAAACGAGACCTGATGCATCATTATAGACGCCTTCTCTGTCTCGATCACTATTATACTGTAGTATAGCTGAATTAACTTCACATTTTATACATGCATAACATTTTATTTACAATAAATACAATTCCACACACACTCACTGGCCACTTTATTCATGTCACATCAGTACTTAGAATAATATCATGTATGGACATATCTTCAGTGCATGTTCACATTAAACATGAGGTTTTCAGAATCTGACTGTTGGTACCAGTGGTGCTGGTTTAACTCTTACCATACAAAAACTTTTGAAAGCATTGGTCGGAATCACAATCACAATAGCATGGTATAGACAGAAATCAATAACATTTAAATGTTGTTTTATTACAATATTATGCAATTCAATATAGGACAATTACAATTTTTGACTAGCAGTATAGTTAAAGTCAGCAGTAATAAGAACAAGTAACAATTTAAAAATTAGTAAATTATAATGGAGTTACAACAAACTGATTTGTCTGTAATGTTTTGTGGAACATGTGTGTTATGAAATGTTCTCAAAGTATGTCTCACATAAAAAGTGAATGAACCATTGTTAATGCAATAAAATGTAAAACATAATTTTCATTTCAAAGGTACTGTTAATGATGTAACAAAATCCTACAAGATCACCAGTACCACATTTCTGGAATTTATTCAGTACACAAAATATACTTTGTACGGCACGCAATTGGACCGCACACAATATTGTAATTTTTTTCTTTTCACGTTTTAAAAAAAAAAAAAGAAAAGAAAGAAATTAGTGATATTCAGCGCTTGTCATTCATGACAATGTGATGATTTTCCTCAGAATGGTGTGACAAAGAAAAACACTTGCAGTTCTGTGGATAGAAATAACCTGTTGATGAGAGAGGTCAGAGCAGAATAGACAGACTGGTTTGAGCTGACAGGAAGGCTATGGTTTCTTAAATAACTGCTCCTGACAACCATGGTGAACAGAAAACCATCTCAGAATGCACAGCACATTTTCTCAACCAAGAAAAGGAAGCTGAGGCTATGGTGGGGCACAGATTCACCAAAAATGGACAGTTTAAGATACAGTAGAAAAGACTTTGACTGGTTTTCAGTGAGCTGTTCCCACTGTAACCACAGGAGATTAGCAGTCTTTGGCAGAATCAATCCAGTCTGTCTGGCATCAACTCCTATGTCATTAAGTATAATCATAATTATTACGCTCAGTGTTTTACCCAGCCTGATATTTGTTCTAAATATTAGCCAGATCTCTTAATTTGTAACTGCATGATATAACGCACTGGTATATATTAAAGTGACCACTGAGTGTGTATATATACTTTTCATCTGTCTGCATCATGCTACTGTGGATTATTTTCCTTCCAGTGCAAAGAAAAAGTATGTGAGCCCCTTAACTTTTAACTGGTTTTCTGCATTAATTTGCCATAACATGTTATCTGATGTTCACAACAATAACCAAACACAACGTGCTTAAGCTGATAACACACAAAAAATTATAATTTCTTGTCTTTATTGAGCGCACGCATTAAACATTCACAGAACTGGAGGAAAAATAAGTATACCCATAGATTAGTTACTTTATTGAAAGCTGACTGCACACCTGAAGTCCAATTAATGAAAAGAGTTTGGAGGTGTGTTTAGAGCAACATTGATTGATAAAAGACACTCAAACATTTTAAGTTTGCTGTTCATAAGTAGCATCTGGGTAAAAAGGAAGTCTCTGAAGACATATGATCAAGAGCAGTTGGTCTGCATAAGGCTGGGAAGTAATATTAACAAAAGTGTTTATGCCTCCATCAGTCGACAGTTAGACTAATTGTCTATAAATGGAGACAGTTTAATACTGTGACTACTTTTCTTAGAAATGGGTGCCCAGCCAAGATGACTCCAAAGGCACAATGCAGAATTGTCTTGAAGTTTGCCAAACAGAACCTTGGCAATCTGCAATGTTATTGGGAAAATGTTATTGTGGACATATGAAACAAAAGTTGAATTGTTGGGGAAGAGTAATCAGCACTCTGCATGGTGCAAAAAGCTTAACAACATCAAATCATCATCCCAACTGTGAAGTATGGCGGAAGGAACATTACGACTTGGGTTTGCTTCACTGCCTCAGGCCCTGGACCACTTGCTATCATCGAGGGGAAAATGAATTCCCAAGTTTACCAAAATATCCTACTTGATAATATCAGGGTGATTATCCCTCAGCTGAGGCTGAGTAGAAGTTGGGCGATGCATCAGTTCAATGACCCAAAGCACTGAAGTAAATCTACCACAAAATGGCTTCAGAAAGAGCTTTGTGATCAGAAAAAGAGGGCTTTTTGGAGTGGCCCAGTAAGAGCCCAGACTTTAACCCCATAGAGATGCTGTGGAATGACCTCATTTACACCAGACATCCTACAAATGTGTCTGAGCTGAAGCAGTTCTGTAAAGAGGAATGGCCAAATAATTCTCCTGAAAGTCTGATCTAGACCTACCGAAAGCGCATGCTTGAAGTCATTGCCGCAAAAGGAGGTTCAACCAGCTATTGACTCCAAGGATTCATTTACTTTTTCTTCCAGCACTGTGAAAGTTTAACGTGTGTGTTAAATAAAGACATATGAAATTACAATTGTTTATGTGTTATCAGATTAAGTACAAGATGAAGATCAAATGACATGTTATGGCAAACGAATGCAGAAAACCAATTAATTCCAAGGGGTTCACATTCTTTTTCTTGCCACTATATTTCACTTGGAACCCCTTCGCCTCTGAGCAGTTGGGATGGTTGATGTGAAATACTCTGATGAGGATGGGATTCAGAATTGCTTTCAAAGGAAATGCTTTTAGAGGATGTGGGGGTAAGTCATGACAGTTAAGTTAAAGGTCATGTACTAAAAAACTGAGGACTGATCCCTTAGCTCCTAAGGATCCATTTTTCTCAGTGTGTACTGCTTACTGCTTGACCAAGTTATAAAGTACAGTATGTGTATAGCAGCTAGAGCTGTGCTATTTAATCTGTTAGGCAAGTTAATATTTATGTTTGATTTAATTAATTGATCCGATAGGTCATTTTTGTTTCAGAATCCATTCAAACTTTTGAAATATTTATGGTACATTTTAAAATGTTTTATTCTCTAAAATGAATATATTTCTTAAAAATATACCAGTCTGCAGAAAATGCAAACTGCTTCAATATTCTATTCTGCAAGGACATCATTTTCCTTCATTTGAGTTCATGAGCGGTTGGTGAAATACTTAATTCAATTCAGTTTTATCTGTATAACGCCTTTAACAATGATCATTGTCACAAAGCAGCTATACAGAATAAAAAAAATGAAAATGAGTATGAAATATATGGGAAAATACCTATGATTTATAGCTCTAATAGCAGCTTGGGAAATCTCTGTGGTTGTTTCTGAGTTGAATTCTGGAAGACAAACCAAATCTGCCTCTTAAACTTCACTTTTAAAAGCCATTAGTTTATTTGACCAATATTACATGAAAATGTGTTAGTTACTGTTAGTTAGTTATCCTGAGTGCTTTTCTTAAGCAGTGAATGTAAAAATGCTCTCTAGATGTTTGATAGCTATGGGATATAGTGAATCAGACTAGGTCTAAGCCTAGGTCTGATCAAATTGGTTGTGATGCTTCTGCATCATCATATCTTAAGAAACCAAGAAAAGCACTTATTTACTAGAAATGCTGTTTTGCTGTTTTAGGTTTTAAAATAATTGTACGACATAAAGATATGGGACATTTAGCCAAGAGAACAGGACCCATCAAATGAATGAACTATTGATTCAGCATCAATGCATAAATGGACCAAGTTACATTCCCCTTACATTTGCAGGGGGAAATACTGTTTGCAAAGTGTCAGTGTTACTATATGTCTGTCCTGAGAAGAATGAGAAGAACATGAGAAGGAAGTGTGAAAGAGTGTGCATGAATCTGAATATTTGAAAAGAAATAAAAAGAT
This sequence comes from Clarias macrocephalus, assembly GCA_011419295.1. NCBI lineage: Eukaryota > Metazoa > Chordata > Actinopteri > Siluriformes > Clariidae > Clarias > Clarias macrocephalus. Next base: position 102,739 of record JAAGKR010001077.1, read on the forward strand.
CACTTTCACATAAGAGCACACACTTTCTACTGCAGAAGACACAGTATAAAAAGACCATCATTAATCAGAGACATATATGTTCACTGAAATAATTTCTTGTCTATGTCACCGTTTTCTACATCTTCTTCATCACACACCCTCACCATCTGATGCAGATGAGGGAATTGTCTCGTCTGCTACTGACTCCCTCCTTTGGCAAGAGAGAAACTCCATATAGCCATCTGTGCCTCCGGATTAATTACCACTTTAGAAATGACTGAAGTGCCAGGTACCAGCAAGTTATCTGTGCACTGGTGTCTTTCATGTGGTAGAGCCACTGGAGCTTGGAATAGTATGAACACAGAAAGAAGACAGAATCCAACAGATGGTATCAAAGGGTTAGGACCACTCACTTGATGGCCAGGCACTGTTTTATGATGGTGCAATAGCTACTCTTTTGCCCCTGTAGTTTGTGTCGTATGTACAGGATAGTCCATAGCTACAGTACTCTTTTTCCACCTGTAGTTGTGAGGATGTATAGCCCTGGGCAAACTGCCCCACCAGTCCCCTGGGACAACTCTTCTTGCAGGCATCTTTCCACTGAATAAAGGCACATTGTCACGCATTGTGCTTTTAAGGACTGGATCTGGTGCTTCCATTTTGTAGGGAGTTCAGTCCCTGGGCCACTGTCTGTTCACCTCTGTATGCTGGGTGATAATCCCTGCTTCCATTTTTCCCAGATGGCATCTAAGATGCTGCAATAATAGCAGACTTGGTAACAACTGGTATAAAATACACAGAGTGCATACTTCTTAGAGTGAGTGCGAAGTGAAAGTCCTTTTGTACTGGGAGTGAGGGTGGCTGTGATTGAGGTCAGGAGTGCACAATCAGTAGTCAGGTGAATGTGAATGTGAGAGAGTCTGTGATTGAGGTGTGTTGTAGTCTGTAGCGAATGCAAAAGATCAATAGTTTCGAATTCCAGTCCTCCCCCACTGCTTTGTTTGGCATCTTACTGAGGTAAAAAAGAAATTGTCCACTTTACTCAGTAAACACTAAATGCTGGCAGAACAACTGAATCAAGACCAGATTGAGTTGGGCTTCGAATTTAGCTTGAAATGAGATGCCTTCATTTATGTCTCCCAATCTAGGTAAGGAGGTAAGTATCAGTACACATTTTACATGAACACTTGGTGTCTTATGACTGACTGGATGAGGTATGATGTGTTAGATTGGAAAGAGGTTCTTAGAAAGAGGTATTTTACCATGAACATGTCGAAACCTCCCAAAGACATCCAGAATTAGTTCAAAATGATGGTTGTTTTGAGATGTAATGGAAATTTCAATGTAAAGTCTATGTAATGGAAATTAGAATATTCCTTGACATAATACAATAACATGTTATTTTTACCTTAAAGTGTCATTACAAATAATGTACATTTTATTTAATTATTTGTTTGTTTGTTTAAATAAATAATTGGATGGCAATCCTCTGCAAACAACCTTTTTGTTTTTGCTCATACAAAAATTCTATGTAAATTTCTAACAATCTTTTGAGTTTATAATATAAAACTACCAAATTATACAGGACAAAACAACCTAACCTGAATGTCCAATAATAATCCATAAATAAATGTTTTTTTTTTTTAACTATTGTGTGAATATAATCAGTACATCTTTGGCCGGTCATAGAAAAGACATCTTTTTATAGATGCCTGCCGATCTAACACTTCCAATTGAAGCTCATTTGGCTGGCCATGGGGCATCCAGTGTTTAGAGGTTTAGGACATCTTTTAGACAGATTAGATTAATAACAAATCTATGTTACCATTTCATGCTTACACAAATCAATTCTAGGATTGGATTGATCTAATATTGATGGTTAAACATGAAGGTGACACAATGGCATACTCTGCCTCGTGCCCAGTCTGGGATAGGCTCCAGGAGACCCGCTACATTGTACAGTATACTGTAAGTGATATAGGAAGGTTGTGATGAAGGAAGGTGACAAATGCTTAAAATAATAGAAACAGGTTACATTTAGATTATAGATTTGATATATTTTCACTGCGAATGTGCCATTTTTTCTGTACTTTTTTTTTTTTAGAATCCATTTAATTTTTAAGTTACAGCAAAGTCTGCTGGAGGATGGGTTAGGGCTTTGGCATTGGCAAAGGGACATGACTAATATTACACAATGATGAGCAAACCAGTGTACAGTCATGCATGAAATTGTTTATTTACTCACTAATTCTGTTTCATGATTTTTCAGCATAGGGAGTATGGGACCATTTCAAACACAGCATGTGAGAGGAATCAGTTATTTGATTTACTCCATTTGGATGACAACTGAGTAGGCTGCATGTATATTCAGTATACTGTATATGTATATATTGCTGGATAACTGAGTAGATAGATGGGTAGATGGACTGCTCGAATTACTGGATGCGGTTCTGACAGACCAGGAACTATTGAGTTTTATAGTTATCATGCCACAAATTTGCTATACCATTCCAGCCTAATCTGAACATAAAAATACATTTTTCCTCCTTGCTATCATAAAAGCTGTGTCCTGACATAATTACGAGCCTGCAAAGAGAAGGGAGCCATTACATGAATAATTAAATTCTATAAAAATGGGCAAATTAATTTATAAGCCTGCAGCAGTAGTTTCTTTTTTTTTTCTTTCACAGCACTCCGCTAACCACTTTTGCAGATTCCACATGAATAAATAAAGACTATCCTTTGATTTAAATTAAAGGATGAGACAATTTAAAGGGCTTCCATTTCAGTTTTTATAGGAGAAAAAAGCCTTATGACAGCTTTTGACAAGATGATGCCTTGGTGATAACCTATAAAAGCTCTTAATGATGATGAATGCATGATAAATATTTATACTGCTATCACAGTGTGGACTTTCTTTTAAAAAATATATTGACACAGATTTTGCTTTAGGGGATGAAAGTAGGGAATGGAGGCAACATTACACACACGCACTGCGAACACATAAATTCAGCTCCATAAATATATAAACATTGACATTATTTCAGCTGCCTAATGCAGTACATATATGTATATCCAAGTTGAATAAATGGTGTAGGACTTATAGCACTTTTTGTATTTAGTCTCCTTCTGTAATTGCACAGTTGACTGCTCATCTGTTATATGGCCAAGTGTTGCTTCCAAGTAAGCAGATAAAAGGTCTAGAGATTATTTCCGGTATGGTATTGGAATTTGGAATCTGTTGTTGTTAACTATCAACATGAGGTCCAGAGAGCTGTCGCTGCCAGTGAAGCAAGCCATCATCAGGCTGAAAAAACAGAACCAACCCAGCAGATATGGCAAACCTTTAAGGTGTGGACAAATCAGCTACTTGATAAATTCCTGAAGGAAAGATCGCACTGATGAGCTCAGGAACACGAAAAGGACCAAAAAGTGATGGAAAGCAACTATGGTGGATGATAGAATTATTTCCCTGGTTATGAAAAATATCTTTTATCTATAACAGTTGGCAAAATCAAGAGCAACATCCAGAAGGTGGGTGTATCTGTATAAGTCAGCAATCAATAGAAGACCTTGTCAGAGTAAACACAGAGGGTTTATCACATGTTAAAAACCACTGGTACAAAATATGGAGCTCAGATTAAAAAATTTTTAAAAGATCAACTAATGCCAGAATAAAAATAGGAGTGTATATAGAAAGGATAGAAGTGCCTATGATCAAAATACTGAAACCTCATTTTATATGATGTGGGCATGTACTGTATCAAAGTTGAATTGATTCTCTTGTATTTATTGATGTGTATAGTGTACACCGATTATCCATAATATTAAAACCCACAAAACACATTAACACTGATTATCAATTATATACCAATGAAGTTGTGAAAGGGTCATGGGCACCCAAAAGCCAGCCCGTCCATCCCAATTCTACAGAAAAGCGCATTCTACATCGCGCCATGCCTAGGAGGGAAAAACTGGCTGCTGAACTGGCTTCCAAAATCCCCTAACCCAGTTGAATTGAGCATCCATAGGATGCACCAGATAAACAAGTCCAACTCATGGAGGCCTCACCCCGCAACCCACCATTCCCACAGATTCTGCTGCCAACATACTCCACACCACTCTACCCAACACTAGAGCTACCACAGGGAAACCTACCCAATGCTGGGCATAATGTTTTGTGTTGTAATGTTATGGCTGTTCAGTGTACAGTGCTATATTATCTGTTTAGATTGTCCCCAGTTCTTGAAAACATGTTGGATAGTGCCTCATAGTTCAGATGGACTCCAAGCATACCACGCAACCTATGACTTCTAAGAATAGAAATGGAATGTTCTGAAATGGTCAAGTCAGTCACATGACCAGAACCCAATTAAGCATGCATTTCACTTACTGAAAGTAAAACTGAAGGGACAACTCTTCAAGAACATGAACAAATTGAAGAAAACTACAGTAAAGGTCTGGCAGAGTCTCACCAGGGAAGGAAACCTGTTGATGTTTGTGGGTTCCAAACTTCAGTTTGGTTCTGCATTGACTGCAAACGATTTGTAACTAAGTAAAAAAAAAAAAAAAAATTTGCCTAATATCTAAACTATTTACCCAATTTAAATTTAAATACTTTCAATGTAAAGCATTCTTTTATTTATTTATTTATATTATTTATAATATGGTATAGAGCGAAAGAAACAATAACTTTACAATACTGTTGTGGTAGTTATGATATAATGAGAACTATCTTAATTAACCTTAATGATTACTGGAAAGAGAGAATACAAACTTTTTTTTTTAATTAAAGGAAGATTTAGGAATGTGGAAAATTGTGTTTAAAGTGAGAAATTATGTGTTGAGGTTAAGAGTCATAGACTATGTTAATATTAACTTCAAATTTGAGAACCAAAAAAGAATAAGAAGGAGAACAAGAAGAAGAGAGCATCAGTCTCCGCCTCATCTACGTTTGCTGTGACTTGTTTTCTGATCTCATTTTCCATAAAGTCATGGTTCTTAGTAAAAACAAAGAACAACTCAAAAACTGCCCAGTGGCAGGAGTTTCCAGGTTCTCCCTGTGCTTGGAGGGTTACCTTGTGGAACCCTGGTTTCCTCCCAGAGTCCAAAGACATGCAGATTATGTTAACTTGCATTCCCAAATTGTCCTGTGATGGACCAACAGGTGATCTTAACTGCCCAAAAACGAAAGACCCCGTGGTCACATGCACACAGCCTGGTTAGCTGACAATGAACTTGCTAATTCACGGTAGCAGCAATAAAAAAAATAAGACTAACAGTCTGCAGCTCATTTTTAAGGGAAAAAGTAGAAAATGGATGGGCCGATTTGAGAAAGACATCAGAGACACCAGTTCCTCTCTGTGAGTGTTTCTTTACAGTATAATTATTAACAATGTTAAAGAATTTGCTAAAGATAAGTTAATCATACAATTTTGGCTGGGGTCTTATTATCTGGCCAAGAAACCTTCTGTAGAGCCATTTCGAAATTCACCTTTGTCACTATGAAATGCAGATTCAATTTCAATAGCTTCACTGGCAAAATTATTACATCTGGTGTATTTCTTCTTTACATAGTTCAGTTTTTAAAGCCCACAAGTAATTTGGTAAGTCATGTTGTTCTGGGGTTTGGGGCTTGACGTTGATAAGACCTGGAAATCTTTTAATAGAACAGATAAGATATGAGGAAAGATATGATATTGAGCTTTATAGCAGAATGCTGTGTTTGGTGTTTAAAAAAGGATATAGGAAAGAAATGTCCAAGATCTATGATGACGTGAGGTTGTTTTTTCTGCCAAAGGCTCTAGGAACCATGTTAAGATACATGGCATCGTGGGCTCTAAGAATTCCTAGAAGATTTAAATGAAAATCTGGACGCAAGATGTGTTACTGATGTCTTTCAGCAGTACAATGGTTCAAACCATATATACAATGTTACACAAAAATGGTCCAAGGGCAACAGAATCAAGTTCTTCACACAGCCACTCTAACATAAACCTTACTGAAAACCTGTGGGATGAACTGAAGAGAGAGACCAGAAGAGATTTTGTGTAGAGTTGCAGACTCATAATATTTTCTCTGTATTCACAGCAGGCATTATGCTACACGAGAGGAGTCAGTGCTGCCATGTTGGCAAAGGCAGATTGCACAAGCTAGAGAATAAGTGACAATAAGTGTAAATTTATTGCTATAATTATTCTTGAAAATTATGTTTTATTTTCATAAAATACATTATCTTTAATTAAAGGTAAGATTTTGCATATTTTAAGACTTTGTTTTCATATATATTTTTTATATAATTTTTCTTATGATGGCAGTAATTTTGGAGATGACTATACACTATACACTATAACAACTAATTGATGCCAGTTGGTGGTTTCGGGCAGCACTTGACTTTCTGCTTTATTGTAACTTGGCACACAGTTTCGTGTAAGATATTCAGTTTCTATTGAACATTATACTTTGCATAAAGAGGATACTGCACTAATATACGTAATCATTGATTTAATACTAGGTAATACCTAGGCAAGTAATTACTAATTATTAGTATATTATTATTATTATAGATTTTTTTTAGTTCTGCAGCATGATACTGAATCAGTATGGTTCAATATCGCGCAGTGCTGTTATCGGTCACCAGAGGGCGCACGAGTCATTCTAATACACTTGCACTCCAACGCAACTGTTTCTTTGTCCTCACGCAGTAAGCAAATTACATGAATGTTTTTAAACTTTATCTGTTGTTAATTATGTCAGGTTTTCCGTTACAATTATCGCCATCTGTGTGGTGTAATCATTGCCACGTCTCTACAGAGGCTTGGTTTTTCTTAAGTAAAGCACTGAACTGTAATAGAATAATTCTGCACCTTCATTCTCAATTATCATTAGTGCATTCCCACGCCCACATTTTTTCATTATATAATCTAAAACAGAATTTCCTCTAAACGCTTCTTCTGCTGGATTCAGTAAACCAACCTGTTAGATCTGAAGTAAATTAAAGTTGACCTTGGCAGAGCACGCGCTAGAGTACGAGGTCTCGCGCGGATGTCGAGGGCGTGGTGCTGTAGTGGCCCTGACGTCATTGCACATCAGTTATTAATAAAAAGGCGCGCGCCGGCGCATTTCTCTCGTCAATAACAGCGGGAAGGACCTCGGTGTCGCGCACCAAAGGTTCATCATTAGAAACCTGAAGGATTTACACGATGGGACGTGGCTGAGAAAGGTGAAGCCCGGTCACTTTTCATGTACTGTTTTACCGACGCGCATCATCTCCCCCGACGTAAAAGAAAAATCTCACCATGCCACCGTCCGGTTTGGACACACATGAGCAGAAGACGTTGACCCCAAAGCGCGAGGCTTTTCCAGGCGTTCTGGCGGTTCTCCGGTAGCGCGCGCAGTAGCATGAATGAATGAGAGCTCCGGGGCGCAAAGATGTCGGTGCCACTGCTGAAGATCGGTGTAGTGCTCAGCACGATGGCCATGATCACCAACTGGATGTCGCAGACGCTCCCATCCCTCGTGGGCCTTAACGGCACGGCGCTGAGCGCGGCGCGGAGCGCTTACCCGGACCGAAGCCTGAGAGTAAGTGCGCGAACCTATCCCCTTTCTCAAAAGAAAAAAAAAGAAAGATATATCTATCTGTCTATCTATCAATCTGTCATAACCGTGCGTCCGAGGGGGGCCGCGGTTTGTGTCCATGGGCATTTTTTCCCTTTGAATTCTTTCGCTTTCTTTCTTATTCCTTTTAAAGTACCCATGTGTCCCTGGAACTTATTAGCACAGGCTGGTCTCTGGATGTCCACTGCGGTTCATTATTAATCTGAGCGTTTGCAAGGCTGGAGACCTCTCCAAGGCTTCTCTAGCTAAGAAACGAAAGAGCAGAGTTTGACTTTACTAACAATGAACATAAAGGTAAAGTGTAAAACTGCATAAGCGCAGTGTCACACACATCTGTGGCCAGTTAAGTATGTTATTTGATATAATGTAAAGGTACAGTATTTGATGTTACTTTTCACACTGATGGACTGTACTTTGGCACATGATTTGGTCTAAGATATGCAGTTTCTATTGATGGTGCTACTTTGCATAAAAAGGATACTGCACTGATATATGTAATCTTTACACTAACTACATCTGCCTTACATGAGACCCGGGGATAATGGATGAAAGCCTGTTTATGAGTTTTGCTGTATATGCACTATATCTGTAAATCTGTAGATTCACAGATACAGTGCATATTTATTTCACAATGCAAAAGTATAAATAATTATACTATTTATATGTATGATGTTGATCAATTAAACAAAATTCATCATTGAGAGCTAACAGCATTCAATTAACTTTTAATTGCAACATTGATTCTAGTTCCTTAAATAAACTGAACAGTCATGCTCATAGATATTTACAAACATTTTTTTTAATTATAGCTTTCTACTCCAGTATATAAAATAAAAAATAAAAAAAACATTATGTGTTACCAAATCAACTCTTCGGTGTGTCCTTAAAGAAAGAATGCACTGGTGAGCTCTGGACCAGAAGGTGATAGAAAAGTGTAACGTTATATTACCCTAAAAATTTGTTGTAAATTACAAAAATACACTGGTTGAGTATATGTGTGTGTGGTGATCTCATTCTGCTAAAGAAAAAAGCACATCTGTCAATCAAGTATTCCAAGAAATTTCCTGTTATCATTCATGCTAATTGACATAGCACAGTAAGCAGCATCTGGTCGTTATAGGATAAAAATTATGTTTAAGAATTTAATTCTGTTTTTTTTTTTATTATGCTTATAATATAAGCTGAACAATTAAGCAGAAATTTTTTTTGGCAATAAATTAAATCACAGTGTCTGTTAATGTGAGCCATCTGGCAGTGTCATGCTGGTATTTAGCTGCTTTCTGTGAAAGCATCCAGATAGGACATTTCAGATGGAACTTCAGATGTTGTTTTCTTTCAAGGTTTAAGTGGGCGTGATACATAGAAAAAATTGTGGTAACACTTTTATACAATATACACAAGTATAAGACATGGTGTTTGATTTGATTTGAGCCTTATTTTTACCACTTTTGCACATATTTACTTTAGAGTAAATGCACACGCACACACACACACACACACACACACACACACACACACACACACACATATACATACACACATACCCACCAGTAACTATAGGCATTTGGTACAGTACATTTTACTAGCACAGGGTTGGATGCCATTTTGCTATCAGAACTGCCTTAATTATTAATTCTTTATGGCATATATTCAAGAAATGCTGGAAACAATCATTAGAGACTTTCGTTCTTATTGACATACTTCCATTATGCAGTTGCTGCAGATTTGTCAGCTGCACATGCAACACATCCCAAAGGTGCTCTATTGGATTGAGATCTGGTGACTGTGGAGGCAAATTAAGTACAGCGAACTCATTGTCATGTTCGAGAAACCAATTTGAGATGATTTTGAGATGTGACATGGCGTATTATCCTGTGGTCATTAAGGGATGGCCATAGATAACAACAATCCACAGGTAAGCTGTGGCATTTAAACAATGCTCAATTAGCCCTATGTGGTCCAAGCTGTGCCAAGAAAATATCCCCCACACTATTAGTCCACCACCAGCCTGATCCGCAGATACAAGGCAGGATTGATAATATTGTTTATGCCTAATTTTGACCTTTTACAGTCTTCTATTGTTCAGTTTTTTTGTACCTATGCAAATTGTAGTCTTAATTTCCCATTCTTAGCTGGGTGGCACCCAGTGTGGTCTTCTGCTGCTATAGCCCATCTCCTTCAATATTTAATGTGCAGTTTCAAGGTTTAATAGTTGTAACATGATGCTAATACAGTTACTGCTGTCTTTCTATCAACTGAAACCTGTCTGGTCATTCACCACTGACATATGGCATCAACAAGGTATTTTCAGCCAGAGAACTTGTGCTCAGTGGATATTTTTGCTATCTCAGACTATTCTCTATAAACCCTAGAGATGGTTTTGTGTGAAAATCCCAGTAGCTCATCAGTTTCGGAAATACTCAGACTAACCCGTCTGGTACCAACAACCATGTCATTTAATCACATTTCTTTGTCATTCAGATACTTGGTTTGAACCTCAGTGGATCTTTTTTGACAATGTCTACATACCTAAATGCATTGAGTTGCTGCCATGTGATTGGATTTTCATTAAGGAGCAGTTGAATATGTGTACCTTATGAAGTGGTTGGTGAGTGTATATTAAAAAATCTCTTAATGTGAGTCCTTGGTGTCCGTTTTGTTCCTAGCGCAATTCTGCCCATATTACTTGATCATTTTTCCCACTGAAACATATCCTATCTTGATTGAAACATGCCCATTAAAAACATAAGAAATACACATTTTGAAAATGATGCTTATAATAATAAAATAATGAAACAGTTAGATGGACGTAAAATACCCAAATAAAGTTTAAGACAGCTAATGCAGAAGGAGGGCTTGTTTTATTTTTAAGTTGATGGGCAACAAGGGTTTTTTTTGTCAACCAGCTTGTTAATGTGAATGATTTAATTGTAAGATAGGTGTTAGTAACACAACATTTACAGTTTGGCTACAAAGCTTTATGTGGTTGATGTGGGGAACATATTAGTTACATAAATAATGTAGTGAATATCACATGATAGATTATTGGTTTTGGTCGTGTGCATTAAACACAGCAGTGGGTACCGGTAGTTTAATGGTGTTCAAGTGATTCATGAACCTTAATGATTCCTATTGCTGAAAACTAAAAAAGAAAAAACTACATACTATATTGTATATCTTCTACACTATACTCTGATTTATTGTATGTAAAGTACTGAAGACTAGATGTTGCATATACTGTGGATATTACGTGCATCAAGAATTTATGAAAATCTATTTGCTCTGTCGCACTCTGTTTCGATATGAGGAACATTTGCCTTGTTATAACCTCGTTATTTTCCTGAATAATTGTGTAGGTCTGGTGTGGTGAATTTGATGGTAGATGGCAGGGAAATGTGGTTTGAGGTAGTGTGAGCAGATGGGACTTTGCGTAAGGTTCTGTTTCTGTGTCTGCCTGTTTGTGTATGTGTGTGTATGTGTGCGTTTGTGTGTGTTTATGTATCTGAGGTGAGTTTTGGACATAGTTAAATAATTTTTTTATTATATTTTATTTTATTTTATTGGAAATGGCAGTGGTATTTTCTGTCAATTCAATCAACATAGTGGTGGGATTTATTTAATCAGTTTGCACTGCTCAATACTTCAAGGCCTGTATCTTTTTGTTTCATTGACAACATATGAACTGTTTCACAGCTAAGCTAGTAAAGTAAATCAATTTTGCCAAAATTGAGAAAAAATAGTTTGTGGTACAGTTGCCAAAATATGATTTTAAAACAGTTTGTCATATCAGTGTGATTTTTGTACTGCCTCATTGTTTTGTCACGGTTGATAAATTAGCCTGCAGGTGTTTTTATTGCAATGTACATATTCAATTTAGTATCAATAATTTGTTGTTTAAGTTAAAAAGGCAACAATATTGAGAACTGGTGCTTTGATTCCTGATGAATAGGGTCACGGGAGGCCTGGAGCCTATACCTGGGCTCTCGGGGCATGAGTCTGGGTACACCCTGGATGGGGTACCACACGCACTCCAAGAAACTAGTTACGCACGTAACTGTTCTATTCACACGCACTCACACAATACAGGGAATTTAGAAACACCAATTAGCCGACTCTACATGTCTTTGGGCTGTGAGAGGAAACTGGCGTACCCAGACGGAAGCAGCACAGACCCAAAGGCAGAATTCAAACCCTCGCCCCTGGAAATAAAAAATAAATGCAAAAAGTTTAGTTTACAACATGGTCAGCCTCCTTCTCTACCAGATTTAGTTTCACTTCAGTACATGACAACCATTTGGGATCGTCCAGTCCCATACAGTACAGTATATTTCCACCGCTCCATAAGGTATTATAGAAATCCTAACTGAAGCACGGACCGTAACCTGACATAAACACAAAAGCACCTCACACAATGTTGTGTTTTTCTTGGCTGTTGTACAAAATGTGACCATGTTGTAGTGTTATCTCTCTTTTTAATCATTAATCTTTCAAAAATATTCCCATGATGTGCGTCACAGCTCCCAATGCAGCAAAACCAGTGACACTTCAAAGCCTCCTCCTCCCCCACCAAAAAACTGTTATAGACAACCTTGTGTCTCTGAGAAAAATTATTTGCCAAAGTACATCCAAATATGCCCACACACACACACACACACACACACACACACACACACACACACACACACACACAGATAGTGGTGGCCAAAAGTATCAAAATAAAAGTAAAATTAATTGTTTTAATGATATTTTGAATTTATTACAATAATTAAAATTATATAATTCAAATAAAAATTATTTGTAATTGTTCGCAATCAAAGTGTTATACAACAATCAGTATTTAGTATGATGTCCTTTTAAAACCTGTTTGCTCCGGTTGGGCATGAAATCATCTATCTATCTATCTACAAACACATACACATGAGTACATGACACCATCATGACAAATTAAACTCACAAAGAAAGGTAAAGGTCAAAATAAAGGTTGTATCAACACCAGCTCTATGTTTTTTAGCCTTCAGAATGAGTTTAAAGTGAAAAGGGCAGACCTATAAAAGACTGTTAAGGTTCTTTACATGGGAGTGGTTCATGTTTAAATGTCCATGCTTGTTAGTGATTTCAGACTATTATACTATACTAGTAGTTTCAGTGATTTTAACTATTTCTGACCACTCCCTCTCTCCATCTCATCTCCCTTAACCCGCTCTTTCAGGTTTTACCTTCTAATCTGGATGAAACATGGCAGGTGTATAGCTCAGCTCAGGACACTGAGGGAAGATGTGTGTGTACCATTGTTGCTCCCCAGCATACCATGTGCTCCAGAGATGCTCGTGCCAAGCAACTCCGACAGCTCCTGGAAAAGGTAACCGCTACATCTTCACCTGCTCTGCAGTAACTCTCTCATCCAATAGCCTTGTCCCATGGTAGCCATGTTACAGGCACAATTAGCATGCTGGAAACCTTTAGTAAATAACTATGGCCTTGGGAGAAACAAGACACTTTTAGGACACCCAGTGGTGTGTGAGATCATAACACTAATGTATAACAACATGCACTCTCTCTCTCTCTCTCTCTCTCTCTCTCTCTCTCGCTCTCAAACACACACACGGATCCATGACTTAATGAGTTTCCTTATAATTGCATCATCTTTCACTCATGAAAACAAGATCTATTGCAACCATAGATAGAGAGAGAGAGCCCAGTAAAGCTAAATATATGTACAATATAGTAAGGTTGGATTATATTAATTAGTTTGATGGATAGTTTGATGCCCTATGTACAGTAGGGATAGAAAAGAATCACATTTTGTTGCTTTGTAACTTGAAATGAAGACAGAAGAGGTTTTTGTTTTATCCAGCTGTATTTATACAGTGCAACTTTTAACATCCAAGCAAAATATATAACACAAAATGTCAGGAAACAAATAAGAAAAGAACAAAATCATTGATTTCATTAGCTCATGATGAAAAGCTGGAGCATTTCAGTCCCTTGTAGTGCAACTGAAACAAATGATTAACTATGGGTGGCAATTACAGTCAAAAGATCTCCAGGATAAGGTTGTGCACAGACACAAATCAGGAGATGGATACAGAAATATTTAAAATGCTTTATCACTGCCTAGAAACTCAGTGAAGTCTGTTATTAGGAAGTGGAAGGTATTTGGTACAACACAAACCCTCTCTGGATCTGTATGTTGCTCCAAATCGGATGAAAGAGCCAGGAGGAAACTGGTCAGAGAGGCTACCAAGAGGCCTACAGCAACTCTGAAGCAGTTGCAGGAATTTTTGACATAGGGTAGTCAGGTGGTCAGATGAGACTAAAATTGAATTATTTGGCCACAACTCTAAATGAAATGTCTTGTGGAAATTCGATAAAGCTCCCTAAAGACAGCTCATTATAGAAATTCAATTGAATTAAATTTTATTTGTATAGCATTTTAACAGTTGTCATTGTTGTAACGCATCTTTACACAATCACCAAATAACGCCATTCCTAAAGCATGGAGGTGGTAATATGCTGTTATGGGAGTGCAAAATACCTCAAATTCTTGAGAAAAATCTACTGTCCTCTGACAGAAAGTTGTCAATGGGAAGAAGGTTTACCTTCCAACATAACAATGACCCAAAGTACACAGCAAAACTGACCACACAGTGGTCGAAGAAGAAAAGGGTGAATGTTCTTGCATGGCCTAGTCAGAGCCCAGACTGAAAATTGAAAATCTGTAGAATGACTTGGAGTCTGCAGTCCACAAACAGTCACCTTCAAATTTAACTCATCTTAGGAGAGTACGCAAAGTCAAGATGTGAAAAGTTTTGATTGCCATTGAGAAGGTGCTTAGCTTCACCTGATTGAATTTGCAAGTAATTTTTAGGAGAGGGGTGATCCTTTTCCAAATCAGTGATTCTGTTTATTTTTTCTCACATGGTGGTGTTATATCTTTCACTTGAATGTTGCAAGTTGCACTGAGTAAATACAGCTAGATAGAACAAAAACTGTCTGTCTTAATTTCAGGCTGCAAAGCAACAAAATGTCATCATTTTAAAGGAGGGCGATTCTTTTCTATAGACACTGTAAGGTATATAACACACCAAGTAGGTCAGAGGATGGAATGACTTGGAAGCAGTTATTAAAGTGACAAGAGATGAAGTGTTGTTTAAGATGACAACATTATCAGATGTATTTTATTGCTGAAAGTTCTTCCATGGTTTGACTGTGCGTTTTGGCAGACAGTTTCCCCACTTTCCAGTACTGCAGACCGTACTGACCTACTTTCGCACAATTTGTGATTCTTAGAACACCTGTGATGCAGAGTGATAGATAAAGTTAAACATCCCAGTGCTCCTATGGTCTATTATAACCGTTTGTGGAATGGCTCTCGTCCAGGAACTGTTATATAACAGAAAATATATTATCCTCTGACAGTTTTCACTCTCTTTCTGTGTGTGTTTGTGTGTGTAGGTGCAGAACATGACTCAATCAATTCACATGCTGGACCAGCGGACACAGAAGGATTTACAGTACGTGGTCAGAATGGAGGACCAGCTCAGAGGCTTGGAAACAAAATTCCGTCAAGTCGAGGAAACTCACAAACAAAACCTCGCCAAGCATTACAAGGTGTGTCACAAAACACACACACATACACACATTAAAAGAAACAGATTTTTCAAATTCAGTAGAATATTATACATTTTTGATAATGTACAGACAGAAGCAAGAAAACAAAAGAAGCACAAAATATTTTAGAGGAACTGACACTGAATTCACAAAGGACCATTTGCTTTAGCATGTTGGCTGCAGTGTAGGAGTGGTGTGTAGTGACCATTCACTAAATTTACACCTTACATAAATGGCACTATTCCCACAGTGCAATTCAATTAAAAAAATAATGTAAATTTTGCACAAATGTATGATAATGACATTGAAACCTGTATGACAGCAGCAGAATTTGGGAACAATAAAAAGTATTTCAGCACACAGTTTGTTTGGTTTAAAATAAAGCTCTAACAGAAGGGATATAGATTAAAATACTTGTTAAATTGTAGCTTTTTTTAAATAACACTTTGACTTGGTTTTGAGAGGTTACTCTATTAAATGAACCAAAAAAGCAGGCGATTATTTTCAATGAGCTATATAACAGTAAAAGAAACCACTGGAGGGAAACATGTCAAGTTGGAAAATAGTTGATCAATGTTTATTATTATGCTGTTTAGTATTATATTAGTTGATTTTAGTAATGATATACACACACTTCAAACAATTCACATTACGTACTACAAGCTTAAAAGTAACACACGTATACTTGGACCTATTCAGAGATAGTTAATATTACAGCATTAAATTTCATTTACCTTTGTTCTGTGAGAGTCAGATGTTTGCATCACTCAACATCAACATGCAAAAATACTAAAAAACTCACAGAGCACTGCATGCATACTAACCTGCACAGATTTCCTAAGTTTGATATGCATGTGTTGCATGCACAAGTGAACATGTGCATATGTTTGTGTGCATGAGAATGTGTATTAGCTAGGTTAGAGAGTTAGTGTCCTATGATCAGTTTGTTGTTTCTTGCTTGCAGGGCTAACTATAAAGACATTATAGGAGAGCCTGAGGCCAGAAGAGGCAGGTCACACCCACGATTGGGCACGAATCACACCGTTTGTCACATTTCTTGTATTCCATTACATACTAATAAGTTTAAGATAAGCCCTTCCCTATCATTACCAAACAACTAATCAGATTCCTCTTTGCATGCACCTCTAAATCCTTTATTATATTTCATTTGTGTTATTAACGTAAATCCTAATCAATATTCTTGTTTATTTGAAGTGGAATTGCTATATATGGTTATAATTACAATCATAGTTGCTCACATTACTTTCCATTTGCTTTTATGCAATATATGTTTGTTGCAATAATATATAGAGGTAATAGAAGATGGCTGCAAACCAGTGTTCTGTATAACATGTCAAATTGAGCATGTCTAGTTTTTTGCTGTTGGAATACATGAGAAATCAATAAAGTGCTTTCCAAAATTGTTCACTGTGTTTTGAGCACTTGATTTTTGCTCAGATTTTATAGTAATATGTTTTCTGGCCTCATAACTGCTCTTCTACACTGCATACACAAATATGTATTTACACATTCTCTTCACACCAAGGCTCACACCATACATGCCTGAAACCTACACAGAGTTAAGTTTAGATAGTGTTCTTTTTCTTATTTATTTATTTATTTATTTCTTGGATGAAGCATGAAGCTGTTTAAGTGCACTTTTGTTGCGTGCTCATTTAACCCCACCTTGTGTAGAGATTTAATGATTTATAATGTCTGTTTCTCTTCACATAACTTCAGCTTGCTAACTTTCTAGCAGAGTATTTGCATGGTATCACAATTCTGGGCACAGTTTTTAATGAGTGGTTTTTAGAAACGATTTTATGCTCATTGCAACAGCCAAGAGTAATGCCTGTTATACCAGTTCTGAGCTGAGCTTGCCCATATGACGACAGAAGACAACAGTTGCTATGCTGGCCATATTATTAGGTCAAACTATTAGTTATAATTACTGGCTTGCACATTTCTACCACTAACAATAGACCACCTACTGTACAATAACTACAATTAAAAACCTATTTAAATAGTCTACAAAAAATACACACAATAAAATGACAAATAAGAACAGCACTGAATTGGAATCAGAAGGACAGTGTATGTGTGAAGGGAAAAAAACAGGATCCCTAGTTATCCTAATGTCCTCCTATGCTGAACCCTGGTTATTCTTAAGACTTCTTTCTTTTTAGATCCAACTGTCTCAACACATCTAAAGTTCATGAGTCTGGCTGGAGTTTCTTCTATTCACGCCGCACATCACATCCTATTAAAATCTTTTCAGATCAGACACACAACTATGCCTATACCTTTTTCACATATTGCAAAGATTTTCTTACCCTTTATTTTTACGCCTGGCCAGCATTCATTTCATTATAGACCTTTCAAAGGATCCCCTCATGCATCCAACTAGGACTTTCAGTCCTGTTATATAAAGTGAAGATTTTCAAATTTTTATATAAAGTGAAGATTTTTTTTAGCAACTACTACATTTACATTTGTAAATTTCATAATCATTCCTCAAACCACTTTAATTTGACATTTTGGTTAATTTGTTCACAAAATGGGGTTATATAAAATTGTAGTTTTGGAAGGAAGACTACCTCAGACTCCACCTCACTTCTGTTGTTTAAGAAGTCCAAACTCTTAATAATTTTCCATAAATTCATTGAATCATTAAAAAAGTTATGGTCATAATGACAGAAAAGGTCTTTAACAGATGTACCCAAAAATACTTTAAAGGTCCAGATAATATCTAAATAGCTAATGTGATTAAATGGTGACAACATTTACTCTTACGTTCTTAACAAATTATGGCTATGAATAAAAAGTTCAAAAAAGATTATGATTTGTTACATAGTGGTGTCTTATATGACTTTACACCAAGCAGCCAATTTAAATATTAAAATGTGATGGCAAATATTCTGTAGCGTCCCCTTGTGCCACCAGAACAGCTCTGGCCCCTCTGGCCATGACTCCATAAGACCTCTGGGTGCGGTGGTGACTGGCACCAGGACATTAGTGGTGGATCTTTTGGATTCTATGGGTTGTAGGTTGGGGCCTCAATTGCTCAAACATGGCTAGTGTTTCCCACAGTTCTGCAATATGCTTGCGGTGGTAGCCATCAGAACGGGCTGGAATTATATATACTGTATATATACTGTACTAGCATTACAGTATTTATTTGGCTGAGGATTATGCAGTACAGAGTGAAATTCCTTTTTTTCAGCTTACATGTAGGCAATATGATGAACTGAACTTTAATTACAACATTAAAAACATGACTTAGTTAAAAACTGTTTAAAAATGGGTTGCATAGGCAAAGAAATAGCAGATTTATAAGATCATGTGTTTTTATGGTTGTTTTTGGGCGTTTCTGTGACATTTTTGTGTAAAAACAATATAAAAATCATCTGATTATCGTAGTAGGTCTTAGTATTAGGCAAATACAACCTATACAAATAATAATAGTAGTAATAATAATAATAATACGTACATTTTAGTATTGCATTTTCGTGACGTCATTCCCATATTCCGGGAGCAGTACAATTAACACGTTTTAACAGTAATGATAACTTTGGTTCTACTTGACATTTGACGAAATATACAATTTGATGTCTCAAGCTTCCCCATTAACACACACGGATAGGTCCACTGCGGATCTGTGCTGCTTCAGTTTTAAGATTCAATCCTCCTGTTTTTTTTAAGTGAAGCCCATTTACTGTGCGAAATGTTAATGCTTTGCATAGCATTTTATTACGTAGCTGGTATTCTCTGCATATATACTCTATGTGTGGGAAACACTGCATGGGTGCTTGATCAGAGTGAGATCTGGGGAATTTGAAAGCCTGATCAACAACCTTAAATTCTTTGCCTACTAAGTCGCATATGTGGCAGGTCGTGATGCACTGGCTGTTCTGATACCTTTCTTTCATGGCCATCATTGACTTTTTCTAGTATTTTGTGCAACGTTGGCTTTTCTGTGAGATCCGATCAGACAGGCTAGCCTCTGGTCCCCTCAGGCATGAACGTTTCTTGGGTGCCCATGTCCCTGTCACCAGGTTAGTGGTATATAATTGACAGCAGACAGCAAATAAATGAAATACAGAACCTTCTTAAAACTGTAAGAGGTCACCATTTATGACTGTCTCTAGTATCTAACCTTGTCTTTTATTCAAAGAGATGCCTAAAAAGAAGCATCGCTGACGTTTGTTAAACATGCATTGTGTCTGTAGTATTATTTTCGGAGTATTCAGTTTGCTCCTGGCTTGAATGAAAATGAAAATGAATCATTTTTAAATATTAACACCAAATTACTTTTAACCTGTTAGTTTTGTTAGTTTACAGACAGGTATAAGGCATCTACTGACTTTATTAATTTATTAATTTATTCTTGCCAGCATACACATATAGTACATTATTCTGAGCTAACAATGTAGTGAAATGGTATTTAGGAGTTCTAAGTGATTACTTTAAATAAGCATATTGGAAAACAGGACAACACATAAAAATCTATGTAGCAGGTCTGAGAACAATTTGTGGGATTTTTTTAGGCCATGAAGGAGAAAATGGCAGAACTGAGACCACTGATTCCTGTTTTGGAAGAATACAAGGCAGATGCACAGCTTGTTCTGCAGTTCAAGCAGGAAGTGCAAAACGTAACTGCCAGTCTGGCGCTGCTTCAGCAGGAGATGGGAGCTTATGACTATGATGAATTGCACTCACATGTCACCAGTTTGGAGGAAAGACTACATGCCTGTATGCAGAAACTTGGTACGTATAAACACACATTCTGACATAGACGAATTACATTAGTTTCTTGTGTTTTTTTTTTTTTCGTAAGCAAAAACATGTCAGGGTTTCTTCGTCTGTGGTCTACAAGAAGGTGTGTTAAAATTGTGCATATATTTAACATATATTCATTTTAACAGAAGTTTTCAGGTAAGTTACACAAATATATTGTTAAAAAATGCATAAAATCATTTAGAGCTTGTCTGTAGCTTTCTGCCTTCGATTGGCACTTGAATAGCACTTGAATAATGAGGTTAAAAACCAGCTTCATCTTACAATTATTAAATGGTGTATTATAAAAAAATATATACTATACATGTATAAATCTGCCACTTCATTAGGTACACCTATTACTGTTCACCTGCTGTGCTATTCAATGCATTTAGGCTTGTAGACATGGTCACAGCTATTTAGCCTTTTTTTTTTATTTTTTTTATTTTTTTAGAGGTATGACCTGAGCATCAGAATGGGAAAGAAAGGTGATTTAAGTATTTTTGAATGTAGCATGATTGTTGCTAGACAAGCTTTCGTGCACAACCATTTCTAGGGTTTACTGACAGTCTGAAAAACAGTCTGCAGTTCTCTTGGCACAAATGCCTTGTTTATTACCAGAGGTCAGAGAAGGGCCAGACTGGTAAGATGATTGAAAGACATCAATAATTTCAATAACGTCTTGTTACACCCGAGGTACAGTGCAGTGAAAAAGTATTTACTCCTACCTGATTTTCTTTTTGTGCATATTTATCACAGTTAAGTGATTTAGATCATCAAACAAATTTTTATCTTGCACAAATATAACCTGAGCGAAATGTAATTTTTAAATGATGATTTCATTTATTATGGGAAAAAAGCTGTCTAAACCTGCCTGGCCCTATGTAAGAAAGTAATTGCCCCCAAACCTAATAATGGCGGTTGTCCCACCATTGGCACCAAGCTTTTGCAATAACTGGCAAAGAGTCAATTCAACTGGATTTAAGTCCATTGAAAATGCCTAGGTCACTCTAAACTTTATTTTATTTATTTATTTTTAACCATTCAAATGTGGACTTGCTGAGGAGTTTCGGATCATTGTCCTGCTGAGTTTCAGGTCACAAATTGATGGCCAGACATTTAGGGTTTTCTGATAGAGCACAAAATGAATAGTTCCATCAATTATTTTATGTCGTCCAGCAAAGCAGCCTCCGACCACCACACTACCACCACCATGATTGACTTTTCTTGGGAATAATCAAAATGTTTTTGGCAAATTTGAGATGAGCCTTCATATTCTTTTTGGTCAGCAATGGCTTTCACCTTGGAACTCTCCCATGGTTGCCATTTTTGCCCAGTCTCTTTATTGTTGGCAAGCCGTGGCAAGCAAGGACTGCAGTTCTGGGTTCTTTTATGAGCTCCTGGATGAGTCGTCATTGTCCTCTTGGAGTAATTTTGGTAGGCTGGCAACTCCTGGAAAGTTTCACCACTGTTCCAAGGTTTTTCCATTTGTAAATAATGGCTCTCACTGGTTTTGCTGAAGTCCCAAAGCCTTTAAAATGGCTTTGCAACCCTTTTTGCTTGGGTTATATTTGTGTAATATTAAAATTTGTTTGATAATCTGAATCATTTAAGTGTGACAAAAAAAACTTTGTCATGCCACTGTATGCCTTCTTCACATGCCACTGGATGTGCAACTAACAAATCTGCTATCATGTCAACATGCAGTGAAATCTCTAATGAATGTTACTAGCACCTGATTGAATCTGTGCCACAAAGAATTAAGGCAATTCTGAAGGCAAAAGGGGCCCAACTCTGTACTACAGGTGCAATGTGTACCTAATGAAGTGGCCAATGTTTAAATAAATAAAGTACAAGTCAAAAGGTAGGACACAAGTTTGGATTTATCTTTCTACATTCTACAACAATACTGGAGATTTCAAAACTATGAAAAAAGACCTGAGGCATTAGGTAATTAAGTAACAATAATAGTCCATTGTTTAAGACATAAATGATCAGCTGTTCAGGTATACTGTAGTTCTTGCAAGTGTATCTTATGATGCAAGGCCAATACGGTTTCCGAACATTCTACAGTCAGATTATTCACAAGTGAAAAGCATTTATGACAGTTGCCAATCTTCCAAGGAGTGGATGTCCCCAAGATGCACCCCAAGATCAAACCGTGCAATGTTCAGAGAAATACAAAAAAATATAAATAAAAATGCAAGACTCACATCTTATGTAAATGTTAAAGCTCATGAACACCCAATTAAAAGAAGAGTGAATAAATATGTTTAGTTTGCAAGGGTTGCTCAGAGAAAACCACTTCTGTGGAAGCACGACTGAGGTTCACAATACTGCATTTAAACAAAGCACAAGGCTTCTGGGGGAAAAATCCTATAAATAGATAAGATCAAAGTGATGTTTTTTGCCTTTAATGCCCAAAGCCATGTTGGTGAAGCCAAACAGCATTTCAGTAGAAACACCTCATACCCACTGTAACGCACTGCAGAGGAGGGGTGATGAATTGGGCTTGTTTTGTAGCCACAGGACCTGGGAAACTTGCAGTCAATAAATGGACCATGAGCTCTTCTATATACTAGAGTATTCTAGAAGCAAATGAGAGGCTGTCCAATTAGATCATGCTATAGGATAATGATCTGAAGCACACGTAAATATAGATCAGAATGGCTGAACCTTAAGAGAGCTGTGCATATGTGAATTCCCAAAACCTCAATGAACTGAAGCAATGTTGTCAAGATGAATGGGCCAAAATTCCTCCACAACGATATGACAGACTGATTAAGTCAGACAGGAAACAATTATTTCAAGTAATTCCTGCTAAAGGTGGTTCTACAGATTATTGAATCGTGATACTTTTTTTCTTTTTTTTTGCTTCATATTTGTTAAATAAAAAATGGCACAGTGGAAACAAGTTATATGTTGTAAATCTGAGGCTGTATTTGCCTAATACTAAGACCTACTATGAAAATCAGATGATTTTTACAATGTTTTTGCACAAAAACACATAGAATTAAAAGAGGTGTACTAATTTTTACACATGACTATACAGGATACTGTATATACACACATATAGTGTAAGAATCTGTCATTTGCATTTGTTACTTTGTGAGTGTGTTTTTTGCAGCATGTGGAAAGCTGACGGCCATTAGTGATCCTGTAACTATCAAAACATCTGGATCTCGCTTTGGATCCTGGATGACCGACCCACTGGCTCCAGAGGGAGATAATAGAGTGAGTGTATAAGCACACCAGTCTCACCAAATTCTTGCTCATATATACTGTACAATTGACAGACATTCATGTGGGGTAGATTGTGAGAACAGCGAAAAAGTGTCTTTACAGTTCTTCCCTTAAATAGAAGCTATTTTTTGTACAATATCAGCTAATTTGAGGAGCAGACTAGGGATACACTGTTTGACAGTTAATGAAGGCACTGCATGTCTCCATCAACTGGAAGTCAATGAAATGAGAAGGAGGTGAGGGCAGACACCATTTTAAGTCATTTTAATTAAAGACAAACTTTTATTAATTAGTAGGATATTCCAACTATTCTTGGAGCAATGGGTTCCAGACAGCTGTTAGACATCTGTTTTAATTCTGCTATTGCTGAAAATTTATGTCTGTGTGTCTATTTGTTGATGCCAGCTATCTCTGAATGTTTTGTTTCCTTGTTCCTCTTCAGTTTTCAGTGCTTCATGCTATAATTAGCAAGCTCTACAACTGCAAACACACTTTTTGGCCAAGACTTATAATGCCCTTCATTAAAATGTAGCTTAAAGTTTCTGTCCAATTATAGCTTCACTTTCCCCCTTGTATGTATCTGTATGTCTATGTCTGAAGTGCTGCTACCAGCTGTTAGACATATTGGTCACAGTTTATGCTGTAAAAGTGTAACATATTTTCTTTAATAAGATCACGTGTAGTCTTTCTGCCATGGTCACCAAATTATTTACTGATTTAGCACCGCAAATGCATTGGTCATTGATAGATTCTACTGGCAAAATATGAGATAAAGACAAAACATTGTAATTTCAGAAATATTATGAGAGGTCATTTTAAAGCAGCTTAAATTAACAATATAGCTTAATTGACAAAAAAAACTAGAATTAGGTATTTTAGTCGTTCTGCTTTGTGCCTGTGGGTCCCCCTTTAGGCTTCCCCATGGTCTGATTAAGATGCATCTCACTCACTCCCACTTATACTCTATACAGTACTAGTTATCCTGTACATGGGTGCCATCACAGGGCGAAAGCACATATACACTGACACACATTGGGCAATAAAAAAAAAAGTCTCCTCTGCATTCTTTGGACCGTGGGAGGAAACCGGAGCACTGGAAGAAAACGCATTATGCACATGGAGAATATGCAAACACCAGACGCACAAACACCATGCGCACAAACACCACGCGCACAAACATGCAGGTGGGACTCAAAGCCTGAACACTAGAGATGTGAGGCCACAGTGCTAACCCTTATGTCACTATGCTGCAAGAAAAAAAATATAAAAAATAAGGTCTGAAAAGATGTACAGTATATAATCTGAGTAAGCTGAATGGTTCCTCCAGAAAATTATCTTACAATATGAATTAATCTCAATTCATCAGACTGAATGGCCCATCATTCACACAGCTTTGGAGTAAAAACATGTAGTAATAACATACACAAACACATAATTATGGTTGCACATTATAGCTAATTTATTTAAACTGGCAGTGCACCTACTCACATGAATATTGATTGAAGGAAGAAGGTGCAAACTGCTACAGTATGTGTATTCTATAAAATACATTAAATAACAGTTCCGACTTACAGTAGTAATCTGATTGGACAAAAGTCATTACACAAGTGGTTACAATAGATGGTAACAGCACTAGGACATTAAACTGTATACATTACTATACAATATGTGTCTCAGGTGTTATAACAGTCATTTATGACACTAATTGCTGGTTGCCAGCATGGATGAAAGTAGGTTGGTACAGTCTGCAGTACTGGAAAGAGGAAAGAGCAGCTGCCTGCCAAAACCCACATTTAAAACCAGCCAGAGAAGGAATTTCAGAAAGAAAACTTATCTAATAATGTTATGTGATATTATACAACACTCCTTAGTAACTGTTTCTAATCATTTAGAATTTCCTATGAACACTCAATGTTGTTTTATTTAAACAATTGTGTGTAGGGTATCGATGACGGCGTTCAATCAAATGCAAAGTAATGTTAATTAACATAAGTTAAGCCAAGGCTCAGTTAGGTAGCTTGTGGTAACTGAGAAAGGTAAGTGTGTTCCAACCAACAGTTTGTTCCACATATTTGCCCATTTATGGATAAACCAGGGCGTCAGTTCCCACCAAGATGCGACAATCAGAGCTCCCACAAAGCTTCAAAACCACTCTTTATAAAACCCGCGAGTGACATCACGAAGGGTTTGTCCAGCTAATTTTTATACAGACTATGATGTTATCAGCTGACATTATAATACAGAGTTCAGGCCTTTTTTTTTTCTAAATTAAGAGCGAGTTTTCCAACATTGTGATAGGTAGAATAGTTCAGGACTTATTTTCTTGGCCAAATCGTGGATCCATAGGTACTTAAAGTAATGACTGTAATGATGTTCTTCCTAATCAAAATCTCTGCACAGCACTGAATGAATATACCCATTCCACCTAATGAAATGCATTCTGCACATTCAAAAAAAAAACTCCTTCTGAGTTTGAAAAGCACTAGGGATATAAGCTAAAGATAACTCACATAAAGCAACAGAAGAAATATGTTCCTCTGGGATGCAGATTCTAGTCATTTACATTTTGCTAGCTGGAGGTGGTTGTTAATCAGATTCAGCAACATGACAGTTCAATTTGCTCGAGTTCCACAAATTAGATTGGAAAATGCACAAAGATGTGGGTTATGAAAGGTAGCAGTTTACATCCACAGGAGGCTGCATCAATGCTGCATGAATACCCTATAAACCTACAAAATTATTACTCTTCTTGAACTTCTTCTCCATAGCATGAGGGATAAAACTCTTGGCTGCCTCATGTGTATTGAAATACTGCTTTTTAACCTTTGTGGGTAATCTTGAGTCAGGCAGGATACAAAAGCCAGAATCTGACCCCTTTCTCAGAGAGCAGGGATTTTACCTCCCTAAACACTGCTCGCTTCTCCCCAGCCCGGCATTAAAACCCTCAAGGAAAAACACTTGATGCTTGCAGACGTACGGCATGAAATATAGTGAAGCCAGGGAACCAGGAACACACTTGGTCTTATTTGTTTGGTTAGATGGTAAAAAGATGGTTAGATGGTTTATATCCAACTCTGTGTGAATGTGAAAGCAGAAGAGGTCTTGGGGAAAAAGGCTGTCTACCTAAACACCTCTTAATAAAACCTGGTCATAATTATGACAGGTCTAAATAATGAGTAATTTTCCAGGTCATGTAACTTCCCTTTCAAACATGCTTTTTCATTATGTTATGTCGCTGTTTCAGTATATTTATTGTATGATCCTTCAGAGTGGTCCTTATAAGGGAACAAGCCTAGTCAAGTTCTCTTTTTAGGAAAATAATGCATTGCTTGCATAATTTGTCCAGGAGTATTAAATGAAGCCTCTCAAGATGATGTTTAAGCTTATTTGGAGTAGTGGTAGCCCAGTGAGTTAAGGCTCTGAGAAATAAGTCCTCCCACCATGTGCTCTAACCCCGGCTTCACATCAATTATGTGAAGAAAAAAGGTTCACTGTTTAGTACACGTTTCTTGTCTGGGTTCTATTTATTTGCCATTTTTGTGTCTAGCAATGTTTAAGTGGTATATAATGATTTACCTTGAGCATATGCAAAGATAAATAGGTAGACTTTGAGTGAAAATCAGGAGCCACATTCACACAAACCTGTTCACGCCATGTTGAACCCAGAACTAGTCTCTTTAGTCTCTTTATTCTCCCTTAAACGTCCTAAAGTCTAGTTCCGTGATGTAGAGCACAACACAAATGGAATGAGCAAAACACTGGCATTACCCAGCCAATTATGCTTGCTCTAGCACAAAAGAAAATCCCTGGAACATTTTTTTAAATTAGGTAAAAATTATTCGGATTTGAATGGCATATGAACAGCATGCACAAAAATGTGCCTCTTTTTACTGAACATGCATTTTGTTTTGTGACTGCTTTATTGTTGATTTTTACAAAAGAAAATAGTAAAAATTGCAAAAACAGTAAAAAAAAAAAAAAAAAAACTACACAGTTGATCAAAGCTGTGAACCCAGACACAGTTTGTGGGATTGGTTACAATGCACACTAATTTCAGATGTACTGCTCCCACATTAAGTTGCACTTTCCCTTTTTCACACATGTACATTCCTTTCTGTAGTCCTAGAACTGTGATGTGGACACAACTAGATCAATGTAGAGTAAAATGTTCTTTGGTGTTTGTAAGGAATGTTCTGGAGGTGAAAAGAGTATCAGATAGGTTGATGAGTCTGAAGTTGGAAATTGAAGGGACAATGTTGTTAGGGGTTATGCCCCATAGGTAGGTTGTGAGTTGGAAGAGAAGGAGAAATTCTGGAGTGAGTTAGATGAAGTGATACAGAGCGTCCCCTGAGGGTGGTGATTGGTGCAGATTTCAGTGTACATGTTGGGGACGGGAACAGAGGTGATGAGAATGTGATGAGCAGGTTTGGTCTTCAGGACAGAAACGCTGAAGGACAGATCGTGGTGGAAAGAGGTCTTTGCATAGAGGATGGAAATGGCAGTAGTGAATACTTTCTTCCAGAAGTGGCAGGAACATAGGGTGACATATAAGAGCGGAGGCAAAAGCTCTCAGGTGGACTACGTCTTTTGTCGACGTTGTAAACTAAACGAGATCAGTGACTGCAAAGTATTGGTAGGGGCGAATGTAGCCAGACAACACAGGATGGGGGTGTGTAAAATGACCCTGGTGGTGAGGAAGGTGAAGAGGACAAAGGCAGAGTAGAGGACAAAGTGGTGGATGTTGAAAAAGGAAGAATGTTGTGTAGTTTTCAGGAAAGAATTGAGACAGGCTCTGGGTGGTCAGGAGGTGCTTTCAGTTGACTAGATAACTACAGCTGACATGATCAGGGATAATTGGTGGTGGAATGAGGAAGTCCAGGAGTGTATACAGAGAAAGAGACTAGCTAAGAAGAAGTGGAACACTGAGAGGACTGAAGAAAGTAGACAGGAGTACAGGGAGATGCAGCATAAGGTTAAGGTACAATATACCGTAGGTGGCAAAGGCCAAACAAAGAGCATATGAGGACTTCTATGCTAGGTTGGACAGTAAGGAGATGGAGGTGGATCTGTACAGGTTGGCGAGGCAAGAAGATAGAGATGAAAAGGATGTGCAGCAGGTTAGAGTGATTATATATAGAGATGGAAATGTACTCACAGGTGCCAGGAGGTTGATGGAAAGATGGAAGGAGTACTTTGAAGAGTTGATGAATGAGGAAAATAATAGAAAACGAAGAATAGAAAAGGTGACTGTTGTGGAGCAGGAAGTAGCAAAAATCAGTAAGAGTGAGGTGCGGAGAGTGGAAAGGCAGTTGGTCCTGGAGGTATGGAAGTGCTTAGGAGAGGTTGCAGTAGAGGTTCTGACCAGTCTGTTTAACAGAACCTGTTTTGCCGATATTTAAGAACAAAGGAGATGTGTAAAGCTGTGGAAACTATAGAGGAATAAAGCTGATGAGCCATACAATTAGGCTTTAGGAAAGAGTAGTGGAAGCGAGGTTAAGGGCAGAGTGAGCATTTGTGTTTTGTGCCTAGAAAGAGTACAACAGATGCAGTATTTGCTTTGAGGATGCTGAAGGTAATAGGGAGCTGCATTGTGTCTTTGTAGATTTAGAGAAAGCATATGGCAGGGTGCCGAGAGAGGAGATGTGGTATTGTATGAGGAAGTCTGGAGTGGCGGAGAAGTACAGTATGTTAGAGTGCTTTAAGACAGTGGAGAGATGTGCTGTAGGTGTGACAGAGGAGTTTAAGGTGGAGGTGGGTCTGCATCAGAGGTAGAAAGTAACGAATTACATTTACTCGCGTTACTGTAACTGAGTAGTTTTTTTTGTGTACTTCTACTTTTTAAAGTAGTTTTTCAAAATCTGTAATTTTACTTTTACTTAAGTATGTTTTGTTTGGAGTATTGTAATTCGCTATATTTTAAATCATATGCGCTACTGAGTAAAACAAATGAATGAAAATTCAAAAAATATTATGCTTTGTATAAATGCTTCGTTGCGCTCGCGTGTGTGTATTGTGTCCTGGTTGCGCGCCGCTCCAGACTCCACTCCAGGTCTTCTGACTGTCCCCACATAGGCATCTACCTGACCTTCCACACGGTCGCTTTCGCCCTGAGAGTGACGTCATCAACCAACGCCATCATATATAAACCGGAGAGAGACGCGGGAAAGAGGAAAGAGATTGTGATTTTGGCGTTTTGGTATTTGGTTGTGACTTCTTGCCTCCCATTGCCTTTGATTATTGCTTTTATTGGTCTTTGTATATATTTGTAGATAATTTCACTCTATATTTGTGCACTCACCAGTAGTAGGGGCGTTTTATTTTTGGGAAGAGGGAAATCCCAAAATTGTTTTTGGTTTAGGGAGTTAGGGAAGATACCTGTATTTTTGTTTGTGTGTTTTTTTTTTTTTGTTTGTTTTTTTTGCAGGTAATCTAGCTACTAAATATAAATACCATTTAGTTTATTATTTTGGCCTGGGTCCACCCTGAATCTGATCCTCATCCTGTTGTGTGTGTGTGTGTGTTTGTAAAGCAATACAAACCTCATTATTTCATCAGTTAATGACTGGATCTAGTTCTTTCTACCCTATACCACCATTTCCATACAGTTTAAAATAGAACCCTGAAACATTCTCTTGCTGTACAGGACACTAGACTGGGACGTAATGCCATATTTAAGTGACCACTTTGATTTTAAAGCACAAGAAAGACAACAGCTTTATTATGCAAAGGTGTTCCTTTAGTTAAAAGCAACTAGTTTGAGATTTATATCTGCTCATCTTTTTTGAACTACGCTAGAATGCCTCATCCCACCCCACTGTTACTCAGTAACGTTTACTCTGAGTAAATTTTTTATGAGCTACTTTTTACTTTTACTTGAGTAGATTTTTATAATAGTAACTTTACTTGTACTTCAGTAAAGTTTCACTGAAGTAACAGTACTTTTACTTGAGTACAAAATTTTAGTACTCTTTCCACCTCTGGTCTGCATCAAGGATCGTCTCTGAGCCCCTTCTTGTTTGCTATGATGATGGACAGGATGACAGATGAGGTTAGATAGGAGTCTCCATGGACTATGATGTTTGGAGATCACATTGTGCTGTGTAGCAAGAGAAGGGAACAGGTGGAGGAAAATCTAGAGAGGTGGAGTTATGCGCTGCAAAGCAGAAAAATGAAGCAAGACAGAATACATGTGTGTGAATGAGAACGACCCAAGTGGAACGGTGAGTGTGGAAAGGAGGTGAAGAGGCGTGTACAGGCAGGGTGGAACGGGTGGAGAAAAGTGTCAGGTGTGTTATGTGACAAAAGAGTAGCAGCGAGAATGAAAGGAAAGGTGTTCAAGACAGTGTTGAGACCAGCGATGCTCTACAGCTTAGAGACAATGGCACTGAAGAAAAGACAGGAGGCAGAGTTGGAGGTAGCAGAGATGAAGATGTTCAGGTTCTCTTTAGGAGTGACAAGGATGGATAGGATCAAGAATGAGTGCATCAGAGGGACAACCCGTGTTGAATGTTTTGGAGGTTGATGAGCCCAGATAAAAAAGCCAGAGAGGCTGGATTGATGTGGTTTGCACATGTTCAGAGGAGAGAGTATAAGCATATTGGTAGAAGGATGCTGAGGTTGGAACTGCCAGGCAGGAGGTCTGGAGAAAGACCAAAGAGGAGATTTATGGATGCAGTGAGAGAGGACATGAAGTTAGTTGGTGTGAGAGAAGAGGATACAAAGGATAGGGTTAGATGGAGGCAGATGAATCGCTGTGGTGACCCCTGAAAGGGAACAGCCGAAAGACAAAGAAGAAGGTAAAAAGTTCTGCATGGAGGCTGGATCAAGATCCCTCTACCAGTGTGTCCTTTGCTATAAAATATTACCCCAATGCGGGGCAAACAATCAAATTAAGTGTTTACACAGAAGATATTCACCTATTGAATGGATTATCTGAGGTTTAGACCACCCTTCTTATTCTGATCAGCCAGATCAGGTCAGACTCTTCCAGTTGAGGTGTTTTCATGATGCATTCATATTCCATTTGGGTAATAATTCTGTTTATTCAAGGAACATTAGGGTTGGTGGCTCAGTGGTTATCTTGCTTACCTGTTGTATATAAACCTTAAGTTTGTTTCCCAGCCATGGGATGCAGGATCTCAAGCCCAGATAAAATGGGTCGGATCGGATGGTCCGCTGTGGTGACCCCTTGATAGGAAAATCTGAAAGACAGACAACAAAGTTAGTGGAATATTAGGGCCCATGTAAATGCACAATACATACAATATTCTGTTAAAACTATACAGCCACAGCTGTGTTACAGTCACTGCAAAAGTGTGTAGTGTTGAATTAGTTACGTATGAAGATGTCTGTTAAAACCCAATGTACATAAGTTTATTTTCTGCCACTATATGGTCAAAAGCTTTGATTAGTTAGAATAAGGGTGTGAGTACAGGGGGCAAAAATGATGTTGATTTTGAATAATTATTACTGATTAAGTTTTTGATTTTGTTTTCTTGATAAAGGATTTTAGTAATTACCCTCCTTTTTGTGTGTTGCATACATGTACATGTATGTATGAGAGACGTTTTTTCTGTTTGTAATACTGATTCTTATAATTCTGTACTTATTCTGTACTTATAATTCTTATACTGAGAAAACATTAATCCCAGCCATACTTGTATAGCTCTCAAACAGATACAGAAAGAAACAGTCACCTTGTAAAAAAAAAAAAAATTGCTGTGTTGGCGTTTCATGAACCAGAAACAAGCATAAAGCATATTTGCTAATTAACTTTGAGGCAAATTATTAAACAAGTGGATAGACAAACATAAGAACTTTCACTCAAGCAGCATATTTTATAATTGAAATAGTATTCCAGTTGGTTCATTCCACTTCTCTGTCCTTCTCTCACCCTCTACTGTGTGCAATATATTATCAGTTGCACAAAAATAGATCTCTTATTTCTCAATTTCTCCAGGCCTTTGTTTCTTAATTTTCTCTCTTGCACTTGCTATCCTCGCCTTCTCCAGGGTTTTGAGCAGTGCTAGGTTTTAATGACACAAAGCATGATTTTAATATAAAGTCACTTTTTGTGACTTGTTTTACCATTTTTATGTTGTTTGAGAATTATGTGTCACATTTTTTTCTGCCATGTTTTATGTTTTTATCTTCAGGTGTGGTATATGGATGGTTACCACAACAACCGCTTTGTGCGAGAGTACCGTTCCATGTCAGACTTCATGATATCAGACAACTTCACTTACTACCGCCTACCACACCCGTGGTCTGGAACAGGGCAAGTTGTTTACAATGGCTCCGTTTATTTCAGCAAGTTCCAGAGCAACGTTATCATCAAGTTTGACTTGAAGACGTCCACCATCAGCAAGACCCAAAGGCTAGACAGCGCTGGGTTCAACAATGCATACCACTACGCATGGGGTGGCCACTCTGACATTGACCTTATGGTGGATGAACGTGGGCTTTGGGCAGTCTATGCCACAAATCAAAATGCGGGCAACATTGTCATTAGCAAACTCAACCCAATCACGCTACAGATCATCAAGTCATGGACAACCAATCATCCGAAGCGCAGTGCGGGTGAATCCTTTATGATTTGTGGCACACTCTATGTAACCAACGGGTACTCTGGAGCGACAAAGATTTACTATGCGTACCACACCAACTCCTCCACCTACGAGTACATTGATGTGCCATTGCAGAATAAATACTCTCATATCTCCATGTTGGATTACAACCCACGGGATCGTGCTCTCTACGCATGGAACAATGGGCACCAGTTGCTCTATAATGTTACCCTGTTCCACCTCATTCATTAGTACATATTAGTCCTGATCAGTCACAAACTGCAAATAGACACTAGACGGGTTCCTGGATAGGGCATCGTGTATTCACATTCGCACACACACACACACACACACACACACACACACACACATTCTCAACAATGGGCAATTTAACACAGCCACCCCCCCCCCCCCCCCGCATGTTTTTTGGATTTGGGAGGAGAACTCAGAGTGGACTAAAGCAAACATGAAAAACCTCATACAGAAAATAACTCTCAGAAATTGTTGGACATTTGAGGTGACATCTGCTTTACCACCATCTTTCTCTCTCTCGCTCTCTATCAATATAGTTATCAATATAAGCTTATGTAGTTACATGTGATTGCTAATAGCTTACCATTATCTGTGCAACAGCAAAAAAAAAAAAAGTCTGCTAAAGGCTAATAAAGTAATCAACAAAAATAAGCTAATTAGTTAAAGGCATTAGTTAATACGGGCATTGACTGTTGGTAAAGTTCTGCTGTCAATATTTCTTGAGATTTTACTTGAACCTGCCATTTCTAATGCCCCATCAGTGTATGTAAAGCAATGAAGCCTTTTGGACCAAAGACTGTTGTAAGGCATTAAATGATAGAATGGCACCATTCAAATATATGCTAACATGCTGACTAACATATCAAAGCTGACGTCCACTCAGCATTAATGTTTCTACATGCAGTGCAACTGATACCTAATATATTGGTGACTAGTAGTAAGAAGTGATTTGTTATGCATGAACAGTTCTTAGCAAAATAAGCATTAGTGTAAAATGTTCATAACTTTATGATCTTTACATTAATATGTATGTACTGTATGTGTTGATGGGGGAGGGGACAGGTGCTACTTTTTAGAAACACGTGGACAAATCGTATTTGTGACACTTTTTGTGATCATCAAGTTCTTTTGGAAAACTCCAGTTCAGCTGCAGTTCATATGTACAGTTACTCCGTGTTCTGTACTAATGCCTGTGGGCTTAGTTATTATTAATTCAGTCACTTGCAGTAATCTCTTCATCCTGGTTAGGGTTGATCTGGATGTAGAGACTATCCTGGGAATACAACCTTGATGAGATACCTTTTTTTATTTCTGTGTTATTATTGTTGTAGTTGATTAATTTTTGTCTTTTATTCAGTTATTCCGAACTTTTCGCATGCTGTACATGTGGAATTAGTTTAATTAATATTCTTACTACTTTTTTGGCTAAACTAAAAAAGTAGCAGCTATTTTTTCTGTAAAATTTTTTTTGTTATTGTTGAACTACACTACATTTTGTTAAATAATAGGGTATACCTAGATATTTCAATCAACTAAAGGCTAGCAAGTCAGTCGCATAATCTACATAGCTATGGTATATATAGCGCAAAGTAGTGTTATTTGGTCAAGTACATTTTAACTACAGAGCTCTTTCTGGGAAGCTAATTGGTCTGTTAGGTAACAATGAGACAAACAACTCATTTCCAGTGCTATCGTATTGGGCAAAGCAGCAATCCTATATGCAGAGAAGGAAACATAAACGTTTTTTCTTAAAAGTGTTTAAAATAAGGAGCTCCAACATGCTGCCTACATGCTGCCTTCTGATTGGCTCTCATACAAGCGTTTATTCAGAACAAGTTCATACAAACTCAAACTATGAATCCAATCTTCAGATGTTTATTTTGCTTTATTTATGGGTTTGTATAGGCTGGCATTTTTTATTTTTATGTTTTAATTAATGATAATAATTTAAGGAACAGAACTGGTTTTCACAAAATCTTCTCTATGGTAAGGTATAGCATGTAGATTTGTCCTCATGATAAAGGAGTGTACTAAATACTATCAATCTGAAAAAATATATCAAAATAAACCTTTTAAGTAATGACATTTATACATCACAATATAATCAGGGTAAAAGGGCACTAATGCATGCAAATTAAATGCATTTGTGGATTTCTTCTAGGAGTTGATCAAGTTGAGGTTTACATGAGTTAGTTATTATGCCCACTTTACCCTCTGTCTCTTTTTTTTTTTTAAAGAATTTCAATGAATATCAGATTTCTTGTGTAAAGCTACTATGAACATTTTATTAGTTCATTTATCTTCATAAATTGAGCTCAGTGCGTATAATTTTAGGAATACTGTTTCAACAGCTTGTTAAAAATGCTTGATTTGCAGTTAAATAGCTAACATCAGTGTAATTAATAATTCTAACAAATATAATAAATAATGTAATAGAAGCAAATTGAAGAAAGATAGATATGTTAATCACAATTCTACACTGAACCCTCAAACTGAAATACATGTAATGGGGATTAGTGTCAAAATGTCATTTTTAAATGTGAATTATAATACTGTTTGCTGAAGTGGATGTTTATAAGCTCATTAGTCATGTTATTGAGTGACAGTTTATTCAGTAATGCTGAGTGGCATAGCGCTAATGTGTTTGTAATATGTGTTTGTAATTTTTATATCATTTCATATCAACACTACAATACTTTTTTTTTATGGGGTTGGTCAATGTTTAACTTCTCCTTAATGTTGACTTAAACCCTCTAAACTACAGGTCAGGAAATTTTGATTGTGGTTTGCATAACTCAGAGTATTTTTATAGCATCCATCCATTTCAAAAGCATCTCTCTATCAGATCTTATAAAAACCTATTTATTTATTTATTTATTTATTTATTTATTTATTGTACCTCCCAGTTTAAGACAGTTTTACATTCCTCTGATCTTTAATTTTTATGTCCATATTACATGAATTAGTTCACACATAGAATGAATATATTAATATAAATTAGTGTTACACACTATATATTTGGGTCCACCATGTGCATTCGTAAATAAGGGAGCAGTGGGCAGGACCTCCTCCCCATGGAACACAAACTGATTAAATATATTTATTCAGTAGAGTTTATGCACCATTTTGGTTTCTGTACATAATAGTGTATATATAATAGTGTCCATGTCAGTTATGTAAAATAATAAGGCTGACAAAAATCACTTTTTCTTTATCTTTTTACAAGCCAGACTGTGCTTTCTTAAATATGTTTCTTTAAGCAAATTGCAGTGTAGTTCTAGTAAAGAAACATCTTTTTATTAAAGTTTTTGGTTATTTCAGACTGGAGATGGCAGAGGCAAACTGGCATAGTTTTCAAATAACATCATATACAAGGGCATAACTTTTTCAATAACTAACACAGATTGTTCCGATTGCATTTATTGGTAAGGTAACTCTTCCTCTACACAAAGGTACTGTAGTACTCAGCATATTCTCTATTACAAAGGATTTGTGCCAACACATGAATCCTCCTGGAAAATCTCCTGTGATGGTCTCCCACTGCTCTACAGAATGTTTACTGGGTGGCACCATTGAAAAGAGTAATGTGCACCAATAGATGAAGATGAAAGAAACAGAAACTAGCATTGAAGACGACCACGCGGCGGGAGACCATCAGTTGTGACAAAGAAGATTTTCAAAGCAGATTTAAGAGTTGGGATCAACGATGGTACAAATGCATGGCTTGTATTGGAGACAATGTTGAGTTGTACTTTTTTTGTATAGAGGAAGAGTTACTCTACTAACATGTGACCATTTGTGTCAGTTAATATAATAGTTATACCCACATTTGCTTTACTCCTGGTACAGCACTTGTATAATTTTGAATACCTTTGAAATAACATGCATGGGCAACGATACAGTTATAATACCGGTAGAAGTGACAATATCAATCATCAATTTATTCTTCCTCTTCTTCTTATTATTATTATTATTATGAAGTGGTGAAAGGGACCAAACGACAAAGTCACTACAGAGAGCTGTCTTATTTTGACACTAGATGTGTCCACCACTCCGAGTGGAATTTAATTGCACACTCCAAAGCGTGTTTTAAAAATGTACATCATCTGGTGAATTTTGGAAATAACTACAATTTTTACGTGTTACCGTGAAGTGCGGAGAGTGAGGGTGCACTTCACCACGTTGAGTAGACTACAATTGCACACTCATAAGTGTGTATTAAAAAATATACAGGTCCATCTGTTGAATTTTGAGATTTTTTCAAGGTCGATTTTTTATTATATAAAAGGACGATTTCCATTTAAATGCCAAATTAGCATATCTTCTCTTCCCGTGGCCCGATTGCGATGAAACAAAGCTTATACAGTGTTACATCAAGCCTGGCCAAATACACCTTTAAAATCCCCATTAAAATTAGTTCAGTAGTTTTTACGTAATACGTAATGCTTGCACAAACAGACAGATATTGACAGATATTGATGTGTTTTATTACACATCTTACATAGCTCCAAATAATTTTTTTGCAAATATCTTCAATGTACAGACACATCAACTTTACACTTTTATTATGTGTATAGATTTCTGTAGTTTTATATTCAAAGACACATTATTTGAAGTAAAAAAAAAACTGCTTAAAATTATTACATGAACATCATCTGATTTTTTTTTAAATGTTCAATATTATAAAACATTGTTTTCTTTAAATGACATTGTTGTTGTTAATCAAAATGTAATTCGTTTTACTCTTGTGGAATGATGTATTTGTCTGCTTTAATTCTCTTTTTGTGCTTGGCTGGATGCTGCTATTTTAGCAATGATTTATACTAATAATGATGGTCAATATGATATAACTGCTTGTGTTACCATGTCAGGTGGAGACTGTCTGTATTTGCTTGTTAAACAAAACTGTCAGAATAAATGGAATCTCTTTCCAGGTCCATAACCCAGTGTGACATTTTATATCTAGTTTGTAATGTGACTGGCTATTATTTTCAGGAATTGTAAAACATATATACAGTATATATATTTAACTTAAAATTAACAGATTACAAATGAATGTTGTGCAAAATGCCTAAAAGTGATAACGGTAGGATCATAATGATGACGTGTATTTTGTTGTTTTGTTTTTACTGAATCTGCCTGTGTATTAGACAATACATCTAATGCATTTGGAAGTAACCTATTCGTCATTACATAGTGTCTATATCACATGAGATATAATAAACATTAAAACTTAATCAGGTCTACACTGCCACTTCTGAAAAAGTCACTATATACTGTATTTATCTTGAATCAGGAGAGACTTTGGTATAAAAAAAAAACAAATAAAAAAAAAAACATAATTCTTCTAACATTTTATTTTTTATGAGCCAATACTAACATACTGTTGTATTATACAATTCACACACACACACACACACACACA
Organism: Clarias macrocephalus; assembly: GCA_011419295.1. Classification (NCBI taxonomy): domain Eukaryota; kingdom Metazoa; phylum Chordata; class Actinopteri; order Siluriformes; family Clariidae; genus Clarias; species Clarias macrocephalus. The sequence continues at coordinate 140,989 of JAAGKR010001077.1, forward strand.
CACTGAAAAAATCTCTGCTGCATTCAGGCAGGCTATCATCACTTGTTTATTCTAACCTAAGACATCACTACAGCTTGAAGGTTCATAATCATTAGTAGAGAAAGGTGACTCAAAAACACTTCTAGTTAGTGACTGAGAGAATGAAAAAGCTGGAGGTCTGAATAGATTGTGCAAAAACTGTTCTTAAGTTTTAACACTTATAGTAGGCTTTTATTATCATTTAATATTTAATGTTTTAATCAATTGAACTTGGAAGTCTAAAATATTAATGAAATGCTTCTTTTTACTGCATTGAAAATGCTTTGCCCAGCCAAAACTCACACATTCTAATTGTTCATTTGACTGCCTTTTGCATTTGATTTGCATTTACCCTGGCAACATTACAATATCCTTCTGCAATATCACAACGTTTATTTCCATCCAGAGTGGCATAAATTTCTGTTCAAGATCTTGTATTGATGATGGGAGAGTCGGACCACTGCGTCAGGTGTTCTCCAGCACATCCCAAAGATTCTTCATATACAGTAGGGATAATGTCTGGACTCTGTGGTGGCCAATCCATGTGTGAAAATGATGTGTTGTGCTCCCTTTCACAGTTTAAGCCCAATGCATCTCTGGCATCATCATCTTGGAATATGCCTGCCATCAGGGAAGAAAAAAAAATCCATCGATGGAAAAACCTGGTGATTCAGTGCATCCAGGTAGTCATCAGACCACATGACCTTTTCCCAGTGCTCCACAGGCCATTTTTATATAACATAGCAACATGAAGCCAACATGAAGCCGTAACATAGCAACATTTTATTTAATTTTTTTAGATTTGCCTCACTGATAAGTGGTTTTCTTAGTTGATTTTATATAATCGATTAGTCCCAATCCCTTGAGGTCATGAGTTCTAATGCTGTTTTTACTATTTGATTTCATCAAACATTTAAATGATCTCTGATCATGACCATAAAAAAAAAAAATCCAGACCACATTTCCTCCTCAAAGATAATGGTTCCCATTGATTCTTCCAGGTTTTAATAGTGTTGGACAGTTCATATCCCAATTTTAGCAGTTTCAGCTTAGTTTTAGCAGTTTCAGCTCATTTTGAACCTTCTGGAACAAAGTAAAATATTTGCCATGACCACAAAATATGTATACTGATATGGTTGTTGTTATGTTATGTTATGTTATGTTATGTTATGTTATGGTTAAAGAACTTCTTGCTAGATGAACCATATTAATCACTGCAGTAATTATCCTACCTAAGGCTCCTACATATTTGCGTAGTTAAATTCAGGTGGCGTCTTTTTTGACCAGGTAGTGTTTATAGGTACTCCTCTATTGTTACTGCACAGTACTCATCAATGAAATGCACTTTAGCATTCGAAAAGTGTGAATTGTAGGCTTGAGAAACGGTAAAAAAAAAAGTGCAGGTTAAATTTGTATATGTATCCGGTAAATAAATAAATAAATAAATAATAAAGCTGTGGGAAGGGAATAAGTGCAATAGCTACTTAGTAGACTACGTTATTAAAGAAAAACTTTGTATATCAAAAGTAATATATGTAAGTTTTAATCATGCATATAGTAATACAAAAGAATTTCCCTTTTTATTTCATAATAAATTGAATGAAAGAAATGGGAACAAACTTTTTCATTTACTGAAGCAGGTTAAAGAAACAATTTAAAAATTGGTTGTTAAGGTAACAACCCAAGCATCAACCTCATTTCCCCTCTTGTCTGTTCCAACCACTCAGCATTCAGTATCTGCTGTCATCTGCACTTATTTTTCACTGGTTCATGCCTTAAGTTAGATAGTTTTCATGCTTGAATGATTCATAGGTCATTGTGTGGCAAACAAAATAAACAACAAACATTCCCCTGAGAGCCAAAAAAAGTCCTTCAGGAAGCCTGGAGAACTATTCTTTGAGACTGCATTAATAAATACAAAAAAAAGTCTGGTACTTCTAGAGGCAAAAAATGAAGACGTAAGGGGTGGTTCAAGACTTCTGCACAGTACTGTATTTGGAATTAAGATTTTGTTGCTATTAAAGGTTGAAACAACCTTATATGTTATGAAAAATATTATAAATATACCGAAAATGGTTTGCCTTTGCTCTCAAATTTGCTTCCATTAGATATGAAAGAGACACTCTTATTTCTATTGGTTTACAATGCACTCACGATTGAGATCCTGAGGAAGAACAAAAGACCAGCATCCCCAAGAGACGTGAGCTGAGGGCTTCTGCACACTGTGCCCTTGCCTAGCACCCTGCTAGCCAACATCCAGTCTCTGAAAAACTAAATGATGGCCTGGAATAAGTTCCAGAGGGACATTAGGGACACAGTCTCCTCTGCTTTACTGAGATACTGCTGAACCCAGTTGTGCCAGACTACATTCCTGTTCACCGCATACACAGAACAGTGGGGTCGGGTATGTCAAGTGCATCCGGCGCGTCTCTGATGATGAACAGTAGCTGATGCAATAGCACTAGTATTGCACCTCATACATGCTCTTGCAACCCAACCTGGAGCCTTCTGACTATCATCTGCGACCCTCTGCGATCTCGCACCACTGCCTACAACATGGGAGTTGCCTCTAAGAACATGAAAATGTAAAAAGCTGCATCACACACCATTCGCAGTGCAGTGAAGAAGACAAAGCAGGAGCAACGTGAGGAAGCTGAAATCGTAGCTCCAACAGAGTGGCTTTTGGAGACTGTGGCAGGGACTAAAGACAATCACAGACTATAAAACACCAACATCCAGAATGGTATCTGATAGACGAGTCAAACACCTTCTCTCTTCGAGGCTGCACCTAAGAGCATTAATGGTCCTAGTCAGGCTAACAGTGCTAGTATTGCTAATGGCAACAGACAAGTAAAGAATGCCAGCATGGGAAACACGTTTATCAACTTGGAGCATGATGTGAGGAAGGTCTGATCTCTGACAACTACAAGAAGGCCTACCTGATGGAGATTAAACACCTGGAGAACTGGTGAGAGAATAACTTCCTCCTGAACATCAGCAAGACAAAGG
>JAAGKR010001078.1:6199-90990 GCA_011419295.1 Clarias macrocephalus
GTGCCTAAACTTTTGCATAAGACTGTATATTGATCATACATATTTATGATAAACAGGTTGGGCAAATGTTCCTATCACCTTAATTAATTTCACTGTAGCGGCACGGTGGCTTGATGTAGGGTCACCTTCTGGGTTTGCGCTTCGAATCTCCACACGGGTCTGCGTGCATGGGGTTCTCCGAGTGCTTTGTGGGTTTCCTCCAGGTACTCGGGTTTCCTCCAATGATCTAAAAACCTGCATTTCAGGCCGAGTGCACTTCATTCCCAAATTGCACTTCTTGTATGAGTGTGTCTTGTAATGGGGTGGCACTATAACCAGGGTGTACCCCACCTTGTCTCTGGGATAGGCTCCAGGCCCTGTGCAATCCTACATACGAGAAAAAAAATGGTATGGAAAATGTATAAACAGATGAATGATTTGATTTTGCATTATTGATTTATGACATTCTGTATAGTTTTATTTATAATAATTAAAACTAAATGAATCTGGACATTTAGTCTCTCTCTCTCTCTCTCTCTCTCTCTCTCTCTCGGTGCGTATCTCTCGAATTATCACCGTGTGTGTTTGAGGAGAGAGAGAGAGAGACACGCGCGCGAGAGAGAGAGAGAGTCGCGCGAGCGAGCGAGCGCGCGCGCACGCGCACACACATACACACGCGCACACACCTTTACTTGACGCTGAGCTCCTGCCTGAAGACATCATTATCCCTCAGTCTTCAGTGAGCAGTGTGTGTATCTGTGCTTTAGGACGATAGACTGAGGAAGCTCTTTCCTCCACACACACACAGACACAGAGACGCGCGCGCGCACACACACACACACACACACACAGCAGATAGATGGCCGGTTTAAGGAGTGCGCTGCTTCTCCATGTCCTCGTGTCCGTGCTGGCGGGATGCTGCGGTGCTCAGGGCGCTGCGCGGGGCGGGAAGGAGCCGGACAACACCGCCGGCAATTTCCTGGAAGACGAGCAATGGCTGTCCACGATCTCTCAGTACAGCCGCAAGATAAAGCACTGGAACCGCTTCAGAGACGTGAGCTCGCATCTCTTACATGTGTTCCATCCGTTGCAGGCTTTAGGACGAGATAACAGGATGAATAACATGCAAACATCACATAACATACATCACATCAGTTCAGTGCTCATGAGGAGAAATGTTAGGTTAAACATGTTATTGCACAACCTGCTTAAACGTTTGATTTATTTTTTCGAATTATTATTATTATTATTATTATTATTATTATTAATGATAATATGTTATTGATGATGTTGTTTACGTGAGTAATCCATGTGGTTTGTTTTGTTATCAAGTATCCTGTTTGCCTTTGATCTAATTCCTTTTAAAATGAGACTCTCTAAGCCAGGCTATTCCTAAGTATTTGTGTTTTCTTATCTAAATGTGAGTTACTCAAACCAAACCCGCCTTGTAGCCTAGAAATGCCAATTTGTGCCTTTCTGTCGCTCGGACCATTTACACTACCTGTCCGTCTAACTGACTACTTTTTAGGTTTAAACAGTGGGCTTAGTGATTATATTCAGGACCCAACCAGTTCACCTAATAATAGATTAGAAATTCAGCTGTGACAGTGGATGATTGCCGCCACGCCTAAGTCACAAAAAGAGAACTCGTTTAGTTTCCATAATCATCTCTTTTATTTAAGAGTAAGCAATAAGAGTGTAGAGTATATATACAGTATATATGTAGTATATATAGTGTATGGAGTCTCGCACCTTCAGGGTTGAGGGTTCTCGGGTCTGTGTGCATGGAGTTTTCCCCATGCTCCTTTTTTTTCCTCCCACAGTCCAGAGACGTGCAGATTAGGTTGGAACTGGTGTTCCCAAATTGCCCATAGTGTGTGTGGTGTGTGTGTTTGTGTGTGTGCATGGATGCCCTGCGATGGATTGACACCCTGTCCAAGGCGTATAGAAGATGAATGAATGAATGAATGAATGAATTAGAATATGGAAAACTGGATGCAAATGTCCTAGTGTATACTGTATGGGTTGTATATTGATTATACATCAGTAAACAGGAAGGGCATGTGTTCATTTCACTTTAATTTATATGATTGTAGTGGCTTGATGTAGGGTCACCTTCTGGGTTTGGGATTCGAATCTTCACACTTGTCTGCATGCATGGAATTCTCTGCATGCTTTTTGGGTTTCCTCCAGTAGTCTAAAGACCTGCATGTTAGGCTGATTGGTATTTTCAAATTGCCCCTTTGTGCATGATTGTGTCTTGTAATGGGTTGGCACTATAACCAAGGTGTACCCCACATTATCTACAGTCCACAAACATTCAGATTAGGTTAATTGGTATTGCCCATAGTGTGTGAATAAGTGTGTGGTGTGTGTATGTGCACTGCTATGGATGACACCTTGTTCATGGTGTACCCCGCCTTGTGCCAAGTGTCTCCTAGGATAGGCTCCAGGCTTGTACATTATAAGCAGTATAGAAGATGGACGAATGAATGAGTAATAATGTACTAATGCTTATACCCTTATTCAGATTCTAATGATGTAACAAACAAAAAAAAAAAAGAAAGAAAGAAATATTGTTTCATTTAGGATATTAATGAGAATTAGCTAGGGAAAATGGTTTCTAAAATTACATTCATTCTTCACTGAGCTACAGATCCAGGATGTGTTCAGTGTGTAATTTAATTAATTAATTTAACCTTATTACAGCAGCACATTGGCTTGCATCTCCAGATATGGTGGTTCTAACCTTGCCTTCGGTCTGTGTGCAAGGAATGTACAGTGTCTGTGGTGTGTGTGTGTGTGTGTGTGTGTGTGTGTGTGTGTGTGTGTGTGTGTGCGCGCATGTTTTTCCTGTGGTTAGTAGGTTTCCTCCCACAGTTCGAAGACATAGGGTGTAGATTAATTGTTATTTCCAAATTGCCCTTATGTATGATTTGTGTGTGAGTCTTGTACCCTAAGTTCCCTGAGATAGGCTTCACAGGATAAGCAGTATAATGGATGGATGGATGCAACCTTATTCCATATTTCTTAGACCAGTTCTGTCTTAATAACCATGGTGATCATTGCTTGTTGGTTTCTTACACATAGGTTAAATGGTCTGATAGGCTCATTAAATCACCATTAAACCACACCTTGAAGGTCACCTTACACGATCCTACACCATTATCCTGTAGAAAATCTTTAGATCCCATTATCTATAAAGCCATTAAATGTCCAGAATCAGTCGTGGGTCATTTGTCAAAGTGTTTTCTCCTTACATTGTCACATTAACCACTTTGAAAAATACAAACATCAAAGTTATTGATTCAAATAAGTACAAAAAGGCATCAAAATCTGTAATCATTTCCATATGGACACATGGACAAATGGTTATTGTCTCTGCGTGAACTCAAGCTCATTAGAGATTTTAAATATAGCAGGATTGTAGCTGCAGATTGATTGGGGGCTGTGCTAATCATATTGTGAGCGTGGCATGATTGAAATTGAACCAGGGCAGCTTCGCTAGGCCGGTGGGGACGAGCAGTATTGCTTCACACCTACGACATCTTCTTCCAAACGGGAGTTCTTGATTAGCGTCTGTATGCCTTAATCGATATTTATTGATTGCCACATACCTCTGTCTGCACTGAGAAGGAGTTTTACAATGGTGCAAGGATAAGGACACGTATGACTTCATAGAGCTGCCTCACTCCTTCAGCGAGACAATGTTTTCTTCCCCCAAATCACAGTGTTTGAAAAGGAGGGAGAAAAATGTCAGCCGATGCCTCGGCTGCTCCCCCAGGAGCTGCCGTCCGCTTGAGTTAGGGCCTGCAAGAGACATATTGGTTTATTTATTTCGTGTGAGATTCTCCTTTGATGAGACAGCAGGATGCCTGGAGCAAGAGCAGGACAGGTGACAGGTGACAGGTGAAGAGAGAGACACAAGGAGTCAAGCTGTGGGGGAAGCAGCTGCTGTGTATTAGCGAACTCTGGCTGGAAAATAAACAGATTTTTTTTACAGGTCGCTATAGTTACTTCAGATTAAAATACGATTTTATTAATCGTGTTTATTCTCATATGAAATATAAAAGTTTCACATCAACACATTTATCTGTCACGGATTGATCTCACATTAGTCTACTTTTTTTCGAAAGTGTCACCAGGTGACAGGTGAGGGGGAAGTGATGCACAAGAGGGAGCAGCTGCTGTGAGTCAGGCTACTGGAATGAGTTTTAATTTATTGAGTGGACCAGCGAGAAAAAAATATAAAAAAAATGGATTGACAGCTTCACTGTTGAAGGATGAATTACTCTGTCATGTTGCTTTAGGACCTTTTCATCTCTTCATCTCCGTGTCAGTACACTGTTAGCCATTTGATCTGGATAAAAGGATCACCCAGGCAATATGACGATATATCAATATCATGATGCATTAACATCATGACAGCAGAAACGTCATGACCACTTGCAGTGTCCTGCACATACTGTATGTCTTCAGGAATCTGTGATTATGATTGACCCATTCCTGCTCATTTAAAACAGGCAACTGATTCTGCTTCTCTGCTGTTCATTTTCACTATAAAAGAAATACTATATATTATAAAATGACTCTAGGGCTGGAATACCATGGTGTGAGGCACGTCACCGCCTCGAACACATAATTGCTTTTTTTCTTTCGTTCTTTCGTTCTTTCTTTCTTTCTATAAATTCTCGGCTTCATGAGAGCACAATTGACCTCTGCGCTCAGTTCTGAGAAACAGCCGTGGTTGGAAAATGTGCATTTTATATTCGAACAAAATAAAAGGAGAAACTGTTTATTTGGAAGAGATTACATACTATAGCACGGCTGTGGGTACTGTAAATGCTCAGTATAATCTGATTTCACAAAAAAGGTCAATATTTCCCTGTACCCAGAACTTCCTACTTTGCACATTAAAGCATTTACAATGCAACATCTGTTGAAGTGAATATAAAAAACACTTACAGTACAGAAAGCTAGTACTAGTGAAAACCTAGGTGACTTAGTAGAAGATTAGCATTAACATTAAAACCACCTACAGCACCAGGCAAAAGTTTAGACACATTATAATTCAGTGATCTTTCCTGATTTTCATTTCTTTGATTTTGGCTTTGAAATTCCCAGTATTATTCCAGAATGTAGAAAATAAATCGCTAAATGCAATTATGAATTAGAAGGATGTCTAAATTCTAAAAGCTGGGTCGGCCGCCTTGGACCTTTGCCTGCTAAGGTCTGGGCCTGTCAGTCTGTGGTGCACTGGGTGCTCTGGTGCCTTTCTCTAATAGCCAGCACTTGCATTTTTTTTTCTTCTGAAGCATGTGCTATATTGGCTTTTTCGTGGGATCTGATAGACGGACTAGCCTCCCGTCCCCGTGGGCATCAATGAGCCTTAGGTGCTGAGGATAATTGATAATTAGTGATATTCAGTTAACCTAGTAGTCGTGTTAATGTAATGTATGTGAAGTATCAATAATTTCAGATTTTCAGTTTCCTTTAGTCCAAAAAAAAAAAAAAAAAAAAAGTTAGATGTTGTAAAAATGGATTCGTAATGGATTGGCTTCAAAATGCCCTCTATGACTGAAAACTTCTATAAACACCATCTATGATTCAGCAGATCCATATGAAAGGTTGCTCTGTTGTGAGAGCTGAAAGAGCAGAGAGAATAAAGGACGTGGTATTAAAAGTCCACAGAGGTAAACTGGCTGCTTTAGTGTGGTTTTGTGAGCAGGTTTCTCTGCATTGCCTAGCATTGTATCAGTCAATTAACTGAATAGATAGATGATAGTAGTTGTTGACATACCGGACATGTGTGTGTGTGTGTGTGTGTGTGTGTGTGTGTGTGTGTGTGTGTGTGTGTGTGTGTGTGTTCTTTACGCACTGATGGGACTCATTTTCCACAGCTGCCCCACACACACACACACACACACACACACACACACACACACACACACACACACACACACACACACACACACACACCACAACACCTCCTGATTTCTCAATCACCACTTGCTAACATTGTACGGCTTTGACAGACTTATAAACAGAAAGCCTTCAGGTGTACAGGATTCAAACATCTATCCAATGATTTCCATCCGTTTGAATATTTTACTCCTCTCAATTCCCAGTTCTGAGCTTTCTAAAGCCAGAGTTATTGCTGTGACCCTTGTGGGATGCATGTTTATTGGATCAGACGAGCTGTGTAACTGCAGCTTGTTTGTCTGCTGTGATTCTTTCATCACAGAAAGAGCGAACAGAATGTAATCCTTCTGCTGGTTTGAGATATGCTTTCATTTGAGTAGCATGTGAAATCACAAATCCCAAAGCACAAAAAAAGGACAGCAAATATTAACCGTTTGCTTTATTCAGCTGGGAACCATTTGGAATTCATTTCTCTCAAAAATATATGCATCATTCAGAATTACATTCTTGAAGGTCACTTCTGCAGGCATATACTGTATACTATACCCGTGTACCAATGTCGTTACAATGCACTGAGCGATGCATAGTTGATTACAATAGGTTGCAGTGCTTCTCTGTTGAATTTCATTACTCTCACGTGTGTTTCAATAATGTTCTTGTGAAAAGTGCTACATCCAAATACTCTAGCCAACAATCATAAACTGTGAAAAACATCAATTTGCATATGAATGTAATTACCCCTCACTGTGCCACACTACAGGAAACACAGCATCGCCTTTTAGAAATAATTAATTTGGATTTACTTTCAAAGAACGTGTGAGGAATCACTTGTGGATAGAAGTAGGTGATGCTGACTTACGTAGTACTTGCCTTGTCAGTTCTAGTAGTTCAGCTTTATTCAACACAGAAGCATTGTGATAAAAAAAAAAAACCCAAGCATGAAAATATTTAAAATTATGCCACAAATTACGTTTTGTTTTTGTGTACAGTTTCATATCAGGTTTGATTCAATCTATAAAAGTAAACAGTATGAAAAAGAAAATTCAGAATATTTATTGTAAATTTATTGTTGAGTAATTTGTATAGTAGGTATAGTATAGTATATGAATCTAAATTAAAACGTGTTAAAAAAAACGTAATTAAAGCACAAAAATGTATTACTGCCAATTCTAAACTATAAAAAAGGGCTGCTCCATTTTATTAATTTTAATCAATTGCATTTAGTTATTAATTTATTAAACATATGCGCATGCATAGACATTTCTGATCTTAAGCAAGGTTGTGAACAGGAATGTACAGAATATTTTATATATGTGATTATGCCAAAAATGGCAAAACATGAAATGTAGCTATACATAATAATAATAATAATAATAATAATACCATAATCATCATTGTTGCAAAATTAAATTTCTTTGCCCTATGTTCCCCAATCAGTTTGCTTTGTTGTGTTAGCTCTGTCAGTAATTAGTGTGAACAGATCTGTGCCCTGAAAATCAATCGATATTATCCTCATCACATGCACGATTCATGTACATCGTAAACAACGAAATGGCAGATTTGTCAGACAATTCCTCACTGATAGTCTCCTAAATAAATGAACTTGTTGTACAAGATTATGTGTTCTGGAGTTTTCTGGTTCCTTGTGTGCTGTTCAGAATTAGAGCTGGAAGGAGGAAAAAGCCAGATGCTTATCTTCGGGTTTGTAGGTACAGTATTAGAGACATTTCTGTGTCGCAACACTGCAGTCAGCAACAATGTGATGTGATGTTAAAAAAAAAAGAAAAAAAAAAAAGGAATAATTTCAACATGTTTGCATTGTCACATATACAGTATCTAGTGCACATCACGTGTACTGTATCTTAATCAGATTCGACAAAAAAACATGTTATATTGGTTTTGATACACTTTCACAGTGTACAACGTCCAGTTAATATGAACCCAGCCTTGAAAATAAGGAAATACTCACATGGAATAAAGGACAACTAGTCGGACGTGAGGGAATGATTTTGGGGAATTGGGGCAGAGAGTGAACTGTAAATACTGTTTCACCTGACAACATTTTTCCTATTGCTTACAAACACTGCACACACAGACTCACAGTTTGTTCACAGCCACATCACCCTGACAGCGTAGTAAAAACAATAGTGTTGCTCTTGTTATTATGCTTTACAGTATAATCAGCCAGTAACCCCATGGTTTTCCCATTGATCTTAATTGTAAAGTAACACATTAACACGGATCTGCAGTAATTGCAACAAACCACGAAAATATATTTGCCTTTACTGTAATTTATAGCCACGTTATGAATGTAAATCAAATTGACTGGCTTAAACCTTGTTGCTCGTATATATCGGGTACAATAATACTGTCATATTACATAGTCAGTACAGTGCCAGCGGCAGTAGAGACACAAACTTGATTAAAGCAGAATATTTCTCACAGTAATTCCTTCCACATACAGACATTACAATAGACTGTATATTAAACAAGTCCTAGAGCTAAACCTAAATACAGCAGCCTAAAAAAATCGACTGTTTTTTACCTTCGTGTCTTTCACCTGGAGATGTGCATACCCTTACAGAAAGATTTAAAGAGACGCTGTTATGCAAACTTCACGTTTTAGTCATTTTTAGGCTTTCATATGGGTTTCCAGTATGTACAAAAAAACATTTTTTTAAAACTAAGCCAAACAGATTTCCTCTTTATTATGATCTTGTATAAGAAGCTACTCTCCCATGGCTTGTTGCTCTGTGCTGCTCTGCTCTGCAGCCAGAGCTCATTCACATAGACACTGAAATGGTGCGTCCGGAGAAGGAGTAAAACAGATGTTTGAGGTATAAAGAAAAGCACTATCTGATGTGTATTTCAGCCGGAGCATTAACAGGTCCCTTTGCTGCACTTCTGAGACCTATGTTAGCTTGTTAAAGACATACATTAGTCAAATATGGGACCTTTACACTACATCATTTGGATGTTTTCATAAATGTGTAGTAAAGATAACATACAGTACTGTGCAAAAGTCTTAGGCGCCATATTATCTGTAGTACAAATTTTGTTATATAAGTTTATGTCTGCATTATTATGTACAAGACTATTCCCTACAAAGATACACTACAATTAATTAATAAACTTTACAGAAGAATATTTGCATGCATGTAAAGAAAGCGACATATTACATATGACAGACCAGTTTTCAGATGGGAAAAAAAATAATAAAATCAATAATGTCGACTCCTGGGTTTTACATGAAATTAGAAAGGAGCGAGTGTGACGAAGTTACCAAAAGAGCTCATATTCTCCAGCATGCTCAGTAAAACCTAACAGCTGCTTTATTTAGAATACTGCACACATCTGTATGGAACACTACCGCTCATGTTCAAGCAAAGAGGTTCCACATCAAATATTGACCGTTTATTGTTTATGTTATTACTTAGTGCTTTTTATAGACGTTTCTTTTAATGTAGAAATGTTTTCAAAACATCATTGCATATGGCTTTTGTTTGGATGTTCCCAAGACTTTTGCACAGTACATGTAAATAAAACAGCTGTTAGGTTTTACTGAGTATGCTGGAGAATATGAGTTCTTGTAACTTCATCACACTCGCTCCTTTCTATTTTTATGCAAAACCCAGGAGTTTACATTATAGATTTTTTTTCCATCTGAAAACTGGTCTGTCATGTAATATGTCGCTTTCTTTACAGAGCATGCTGTAATGTTATTTATTCATTAATTTTAGTGTATAGTGTCTTTGTAGGAAATGGTCTTGTACATAATAATGCAGACATAATAAACTTATATAACAAATTTTGTACTACTGATAATATGGCGCCTGAGACTTTTGCACAGTACTGTAGATTCACCTTTCTAGATAAAAGCCAGAAAAGGTAGGCATTGACGGCACTGCCCAAGTGACCCAGTAGTACCCAGTGTAATGAGATTCGTATTCAAATTAGCTTGCCTCAGAAATGCTACAATACCAGCATTATTTCTGTACAGTACAAGCATTCCCTTGTACACTCCTGATCCGATTCTATGAACAGAGTCACTAAGTTCCCAGAATGTGTAATGAGAAGATGTTTGTCCTTGAACTGTACTTGCTGTAGAAAGCAAATGTAATGACCAGTTCATACAGACTCATAAAATCATTCCATTTGCTCTGATGAATCTCTTGACCTTTTGAAACACAGAAACCTGAACATTAAATCAACAGAAATTGTCCTGAGTATAACCAACCATTCCTTACAAATGGCCTACATTTTCTCCTGCTCTTCGTTTGGTGGAGATGCGCAGGGGACACTGCTATTTGGCTCAAGGGCATCATTTGCTTCATCTGCCTCGAAATTGGCGGCACCTCACACTCTATAATGTGTGTCATGTTGGTGAGAAAAGGCAGCTCAGTGTCATGTTGACACTTTCAGGCTTCCTGACACCTGAGACGCCTAAATAGAAATGACACGTGAGATGCTGAATAGAAATTTTGGATACACAGTCACCCAGAAGCTATGAGTTGTTTGTGGTCTATTATGTGTGATCTGCTGTGACCTGGTACATTATTATCCACAAGGGAAGCATATTTCCGAGGTTACTTTCTGTCAGAACAATGTAGCTAATTTTGTTTCTGTACCCTCAGTGGCTCAGTGGTTTCCTGAAAAAAAAAAAATAATTCTGTCGGATGAGCCATATATATATCTAGCTAGAATTAATGCGAAGATTACATTCATATTCATAGTATACTGTATACGCTATCCTCTCTTAGTTGGATGTAAAATATCTATACATTTATATTTCTATCATTTTTATCATAGGGTTATTGTAAAGGATAAAAATACAGAATAAACACATAATACAAAGGTTATACATTGATTTGCATTTCAGTAACTAAAATAAATATTTGATCCCCAAGCAGAACATGACATACCTGGTGGAGAAACACTTGTTGGGGTAAGACGTTTCTTGTTACCAGGTTTGCACACATCTCAGGAGGGATTTTGGTCCACTCTTCTAAATCCTAAAGGTTTCCTGCCTGTCGCTTGGCAACTCGATGTTTCAGCTTCCTCCACAAATTGTCTATAGGATTGAGGTCTAGGCCACTCCATGGCCTTAATGTGCCTCTTCCTGATTCACTCCTCTGTTGCCTTGGTGGTATGTTTTGGGTCATTGTCATGCTGGAAAACTCATCCTATGACCCATCTTCAGGAGGTTATCATCCAGAATTTGGCCCCAACACATGGCCCCGCTCATTGGCTCCTCAATGCGGCAAAGTCGGCTTATATCTTTAGCAGAGAAACAGACCCAAAGCCTGATGTTTCCACCTCTGTCCTTGACTGTAGGGAAGGTGTTCTTAAGGTCATAGTCAGCATTTTTCTTCTTCTTCTTCTTCCTCCAAAAACAGCGAGTCGAGTTGATGCCAAAAAGCTCAATTTTGGTCTCATGTGACCACAGCACTTCCTCCCGATCCTTCCCTGTTCTTTGGCAAACTTCAGATGGCCAGTACATGTGCCTTCTTGAAGAGGGGGGCCTTGTAGCAGTGAAGGATTTTAATCCCTGGTGGTATACCCAGTTTGTTTGGTGACCGTGGGATCATGAGATCATTCACAAGCTCCTCCTGTGATCCTACTGATGTCTCACTTTTCTCATAATTATTCTTTCTCCAGGCGGCGGAATCTTGCATGAGGCTCAAGACCAAGGTCAATTGATATTTCCTGTATTTTTTCCATTCGCGAATAATCGCTCCAACAGTCGTCTCCTTCTCACCAAGCTTGTTGCTGATGGTCCCCTTCCAGCCCTTATTCAGATCTACAATATTGTCCCTGACGTCCTTTGAAAGCTCTTTGGTCTCACCCATGGTGGTGAGAACCTTCTCAAATCAATCTGTGTATCTTATGAGCACATAACTGGTCCATGTATAGGCTAAATATATATTAATATATAAAAAATTCTATCAACAATGCAAACCTAACAAGCAGTGGTAATGACTAGAAATAGAAATAAAGTAAAAAGGAATCACAAGCTTTAATTATGTTTTAATTATTATTACATTAGCGCTGTGGTGTTATACAGAACCCTGCAGTGTTCACATTATAAATTTCTTCTAGTTTGCTCACTCGTTTTTGTAAATTGTGTACACAATTTAGTGGAATGAGTAAATGAACTATAGAAAAATGTGCACACAAAATAAACTGTGCCCTCAAAATGAGGGTAAAAGAAGTAAATCATACTCTCTCTCTCTCTCTCTCTCTCTCTCTCTCTCTCTCTCTCTCTCTCTCAATGCACACAGGAGCTGCTTTATGCCATGAAAAGGGAAAATCCTGCAGTTTTTACGAGTCTTGTTGAAATTTCTTCTTTCTGTCTTCTGTTCTTCTGATGCAACAATAGAGACTGAGTCGTTAATGCATAACTTTCTATAAACACATCTCAGGCACACAAATTATTCAAAAACGTGAGTCTTGCAAGCGCAAATTAACCAAGATGTGGGAACATCTTGTTTCTTGTGCACACAAATGAATCCAAAGCAAGGGGACTTACAGAATATATATGTATATATATATATTTTACCTACTATTGAACCTAAATGTGGTTGGGCTAATTGGCGTTCCCAAATTGCCCGTAGTGTGTGAATGAGTGAGTGTGTGTGTCTGTGCCCTGCGATGGATTGGCACCCTGTCCAGGGTGTACCCTGCCATGTGCCCCTAAGTCTCCTGGGATAGGCTCCAGGCCCCCCCTGAATACAAGATTAAGCGGTATAGATGATGAGTGAGTGAGTGAGTCTTGTGGGCTGTACAAAAAAGATTTAGGGTCCTCTAGAAGGCAAAATAGGCTACTGTAATTCTTTATTCATTTTGTATACGTTCAAGCAATGTGTGCATTCAGAATATAACATTTTAAGTATATTCAGTTAAATCGAACACTTTTAAAAGGAGTTGTTGTTTTTGTTATTGGTCAGATTGTGTTTTTGGCTCCGGCCACCTCGAGCGCTCTCTATAGTGCCGCACACATTTATTTGATCAGGCTGTAGCATCAAAGTGGAAATTAGGCAGAACCAATGATCAGTTCTTGCAGTTGATAGACTTTTGCTGAATTTGTAATTGGAAAATAGCTGCGCCGTGTCGCGCAGAACACCGGAAGAGTAACACTGTCATACTGAACAAACAGTAAACGGTAGGTGGTGTAGGATAAGTACAGATGAAAAAGCAAAAAAAAAAAAAAAACCTTTGAGTATTCAGCAGTGTTAGAGATAAAGACAGTGGTGGTTATAATTGATCAAATCTATAAACGCGTTTGCTTGTGCATGCTGATATAAAGCAAACTTTAATAGAACGAAAGGTCATTGGAATATCATCCGTGTAGGGTTTATTTAGCCGGAAATCGGCTTTCTCTGGTTTTATTAGCTGCTTAAATGTCAGACCGAGTGAAGCTGTGAATCCGTGACAGAATGCACATTAGTCATAGTCAACAGCAGAATTATTGGCACCCTTCATGACCATAATAACAATTCATTTGCTGTTGTTTTGATCATTCTTTAGAGATGCCAATAACATTTCACCACAAGCTCACCTCTATTAATGAAAAAAAAAAAATCACTAGTAAATAATCTCTGTCATTGCAAAGTATTGGAAAAAGAAATTGCGTTTTCATTTCGTGTAGTTCATTTTGCATGATAATTTCTTCATACGATTTTTTTCTTCTCCCGTCTTTCTGTCTGATCTAGTAGATTAGTGTTAGTCTTTTTGTTTTGCAGCCCAGAGTTGTTCGGAGACAATATGTCCTCAGATTTTTCCAAGCCTGGGTAATATATCATAAATGAACATAAAGCCTGTCACACAGCCTATTGTTCAGATTGTTTTATATTTCAATCCTAGAAGAAACGAGTTAGATAAATACTTTGCTCGTTTGCAGCTGTTAGAAATGATACATGTATGCTGGCAAGAAAGATGAACGACCAGGAAGCATCTTAAAATAATGCGGTTTCTTTCGGCTTCTCGTTTTTCTTTTTTGGCATGGCACGCTTACAACATAGACAGAATGCTTGATGGTTAGCCAAAGAAGTAAAGAGGCTAGAGGAAACCGGCAAACATGAACAAAAACCCACCGGACGCCGGGTAGACGTAAACAAACACCAAATACTGTGGGAAACAATTTATTACCTTTTTAACAGGCGGAAAAAAGGCGTGAAATTCCGAATAACAGGCAGATGTGTGAGCTCACAGAGCACCAAACACATTAACATGAGGTTCCGTACATTATAGACGATACTGTAATGTATAGAGCGGGAATCTTTGATCATTAAAAGAAGACAGTTTTAATACATGGTGCTTTTTTAAAAAGGTGATTCTTGAGGCATCTTCTACTGTGCATCTTAAAACTTGTTATATATATATATATAATAATCATATTTTCCGTTTAAAAGTTTAAACTGACTTAAAGTTGAACATTATCCCAGCAGGCTTTGAATGCTAGTGTCAAGGAAGGAAAGGAATTTTTTGAAAAAGATTAAATATGTTCATAATGACATGTATATATTTATAATAATAACATTACATGTCTAATCATTACATGTCTGATGCTGTATTCACAATATTCCTGTGAGAAATTAGTGCTTGTAGGCCACTCAGACCTCACAGGTGGACATTACTAATGTAATCACAGTCATGTCTTAGATGGGAAAAGAATCAGTATCTCAAACATAAGGGTAATGGTCAGGTTTTTCCACAGTCATGGTAGCTTCTAAAAACAAAAGAACAAGACCTTGTTTTCTTACTCACCGTTTTTCAGGCACACGCAATGTCGTGTTAATGAGAAATCCAACAGAGACACATACTGTACGGTATATGGGGTGGAAACACGAAATCTAATTAAAATAAAATCTCCAGATTGCAGTGCTATTTCACGCAGTTGTGCCGAGTTACAGGATGGCAGGGACGATGGTAGTAACTGTACAAGCATGAAACTTTGGGACCTGATCTGTGTGAGCAGAGGAAGTGAGACAGCTGGACAGACTACAGGACGACAGCTCTGCTTCATCACCGTCTTTAGTTAGAGATGTTAGAGAAGAGGGAGTTAAAATCCAGCTGGCACAACTATCAACAGAATATGGCATTGTGGAAAAAGTGAAAAAGAAGAGTCATGCCAGAGAAAGAATTTTAAAGTAAAAAAAAGTCAGAGAGGATCACATGTTAATTAAGATAAAGATTAGTATGCAAATATACAAACCATAAATCTTTGGGTTATGATCTCTATTAATTTACATTTCCCGCATTTGGCAGAAGCCATTTGAGCAGGTAAGGGTTAAGGGCCTTGCTCAAGGGCCCATCATTGGCAGCTTTGGGTTTGAACCTGGGACCTTCCAAACCATAATCCAATGCCGTGACCCCACCCCTGCCAGTATAGATCTTAGATTATCCAGATTGGTTGAAGAATGTTCCTGCAGAAAAAGAGTTCCTGACTCCAAATTAATATGCAGTTCACAGAGTTGGTTATATAGTGCATGATGTTTACATATTAATGAGTCCTGATGTGTTGTGGGAAGCTTTCGGATGTGAGCGATCAATGCACACACTCTCTCGCCTCATCACAGTGCTTAATTCTTAATGAAGCATCTGCTAAGCACACCTGGCCTTTTCAGGCTCTTCCATGCTGCTCTGCTCTCTGCTGCATGCCAACTGCAGTGAATAAATAATTTTGGAAGGGACACCACTGAGTGTCCTGCTGCATTTGCTCTTAGGAAGTAATGTGTCTACTGCTACGTGATCCTGCCAAGGGCAATATGGCTGGCTCACTTCAGGCTCCTCAGGCGTTCGCTATCTGATGAGGAGGAAAGGCTGCGTCCTTTATGCAAGATGCCGTCTGCAGTCGGAGAGCCATAATTCTCAACCTCGTTCCTACACATACTGTAACAACAGCATATGTTTCACCAAGCATGATTCAAGCTCAAATGTCAGATTCTGACAATATGTAGTACAGTAAGTTCAATTCCCTTTTGTCTGTATCTTTGTTCGCACAAAGAGCTGAGAGAGAGTTGTGCTTTTGCCCGGGTGATCCTATTGAAATCAGCAGGATTGCGTGTTGAGAACGGCTGGACTGATGTTTTTTTTTCTTTCTTTTTCTCTCTCTGAAAATAAAGCATCACATTCTCAGTATCTCTAATGAGAGATCAAAATGCAACCGTGACTGAATATACAATCAACTGCAGAATCACATCCTTTAGGAAGGATGTTCACACTTTCTTAGAAACATCTGGTTCTTACAGAGGTTTTATGATCTGGTGAAAGTGAAAAAGGATTAATTTTATGCAGTAATTTTTTTGCCCTTTCTTAACAGAGGATGCTGTTTTCAAAATAGCTTTATTAACAAACCAAAAAAATGAAACATTTATCTGATCATTCCCATATTATATCCACTGATTCCGGAGCGTCAACATTTGTTATTTTGAGAGGCTTCATGGTGGTGGTGTTGATTTCTGATATGTCACGAGAATGCTTTGTTACCTGTGATGTAGTGCAGTACACGCAGCGCAGATCTGAGGATTCAGGCACGTCTTATCGCGAATCTTCTCATATGTCAGATTGGCTTTCAGATAGCAGGAATAATTTACAGCCTTGCTTCATGAAACTCAGAGATATTATCTCTGTATAACAACAGGAGCTTCCAGTATTGTGTCATTTTGAAAAGTGATAGTCATATTCGGCAAACCTCTGACTTTGATTATTACATTTCAAAAGTTGGCAGTTTTTCCAATATTTTTTTTTTTCATAAGGTGATATTATTTCACAAAAAAAAAATCTGTGTTTATATAACTTTATAACTCCACGCACATGTATTCTCTCTTTTTTTAAATAATATATTTATTTAGAAAAAATATATATAAAAAAACACTTTTATCACAGTTTCTCTCTCATGGTTGCGTGAGAAAAGGTGGTCTAATATTATCAGTTCGCTTTTTAGACGTGTTGTCAGCCAGATAAGTAAATGTGAGTCCAGCTCCTCTCCCGGTTCTTAATTTGAAGCATAATTAAGTGATAGAACTGATAGATCACATTTCTTTAAGAAGTTAGCACCTCAGCTCCTGCAAAGTGTGAATGTTAATGCTCCAGCTTGAATACCCGTCAGATAATGCGCATTTTCATACCGCGGAGTCCTTCGGTTTCACTCCTATTCTGACCATGCCAGGTCAGTGTTTATGTAAATGAGCTACTGCTGACACGCCCCACCAGAGAACAGCAGATCGGAGCACAGCTGGGTGGAGCTGAGCAACAAACCAGAGAAGTCACATTCGTTTTATCCAAGTCTTTGTCCAGCAAAAATGGAAAAGGACGAATGTTTTAATGTGTGTTTTTTTTTTTCTGGCTGACATGTTTGTAACAATCCATGTGAAGCTGCCAACCATGTCTTGTCCCTTACGCAGCATTATGGAGCAGCGTAATACACTCAGAGGACATTACTATCTAAACTAATCCCATGATTGACTAATGTCGCTATGATTTATGTGGGAATGCGAGTATTGCATCCCTCTTCCCCTGAGAGACCATGACCAATCTGCTCTGTCTAGGCTACCAGCTACAGATGGCTGTAGCATCACCCAGGACACCCATCATCCAGGCGCACTCCATATGATGAGAGCACTTTACTACTTCACAACTCAGGAGTCCACCCCCTCCCCCCCCCCTTTTTTAACCTTTTTATATGTTCTGAACATCTAAAATGTCCTAAAAGTGAATTTTGCATAATGGGTCCCTTTTTTAAATAACACAGTTAACTCATCTTGTTGCTCTGGTCTACAGAGCTAGAAATGGAGCATGGAATCCAGTACGATGGAACTTTGATCATAGCTGTAGCCATTTTCACATCTAGAATCACCTCGCAGATAATGTCTTCCTGATATTACAGCCTGTTTCCAGCTCATGTAACAGATCCATTAAGGATGTCATGGATTTGCTTTCTATATGCTTATCTGTTTTTATATTGCTTATATATCCCTGATTATTTATTTATTTATTTATTTTTAGAATTAAACATACCGCTGGCTTACTTTTGGGACGCTGTTGGTGCTAATACATGTGTGGAAGAAATGGGAAGAATGCCGTAATGTAGCCCAGGATGAATGGTATAGAAATATTATAAAATATGTATGAAAAAAAAAATCATTAGAAACAATCCTGTCATGATCTTGGCAATGAATCGAATAAACATGATGTGCTCAGGCATTTTGGGTGCATGCCAGACAATAGTTCAAGTGGTGGTTGTATTCAGGATTTGCACTTTAAGTTTTTCTTCCAATTTCTCTCCTGAATTTGATCACCTGCCAGTTTCAACCCATCAGCCAGCTCTTTCAAGTCAAGGAGAGTAAAGGGCAACATATGCATCCTCAGAAACAAGTGAAGTCATTGCTCTGAGTTTGTGATGCAGAATGAATAGTTTGAAAAGATGCCAAGTGCTTTCTGCCCTCTTGCACATACATAAGAACACAGAAACTCATGATTGGCTCGACGTATTGTGATTGACAGGCAGTGTTGGGTGTTATGCACTACAAAGGAACATGTTAGAGTACTTGGATTACTTTTTTGATGTAACAAGTAATCTGTAGGTGCGCCATTTAAGTACTCAGTTATTTAGTTATATTTTCAAAAATGTAATCCATTATTCAGACAATTTATGTAATCCGTGCGCTAGACAGCAGTCATTCTGTTAGTGTGTGTGTGTGTGTGTGTGTAAAAGTCGCCCTACAAGCCCCGCCCCCACTACCCATCCCCAATGTCCAAAAATTATTGCAGTAATGTAATGAAAAATGACATTATTTATTCTATAATTGACCCAGAACTACCATTCTTTCTCTTCTCTTGTGGTGGTATTTCGTCAGCTGTCTTCTCAGTATTCCTAATCTCAGAGTCTAGCTGGTTAGTAGCTTCATATCAAGTATATGTACAGTAGCATAAGGTGTGAGACACTTTCATAGACAAGAAAATGTGGATTCATTGGAATCTTTGTTGTCAAAATTGTACAAAGCAGACTGATACTTGGAAGGCGGTGTGTGAAGCTTTTGAAACCACTTATTACTGATCCTATTATTCCTATATTTATGTGCCCTATCATTAAGTCACACCACAAGCATTTCTAGTTCTGCATGAGCGTACCAGTAAAAATGCATGATCATGCACATGTGGACTGTGTTCAGCATATACATGAAAATCAAAAACTATTGATTCTATACGTGAATAATCTCACAAATTACCTTTAACTGTTACATTTAACTGAACAGCACATTTTCCCTTGCTATTTTATCATCATTAAATGAGCTTCAGTGTGATTTGTACATTCTCAGTAACGGAAGATTGTCTTTGCACGAGTCATTATGCCTTTAACATTTTGTTGCATAACAGTGACTGAACATTAATATGTCTGTGGAATACACAAACAAATAGTAATCAAATATATGTATTTGGATAGGCAATCAAGTGGAGGTTTGTCTCCCTATGGGAGGTCCCCAATGAAATTCAGACTGTTGGCTGTTAGTTGGGTTTTGAAGACACAGAATACAAATACAAAAAATGTGTCTAGGAGCTACATCTAAAATTTATGCAACATGGAAATGACCAATCTTAACTTAAGTTGTTTTGGAGAGATGATTTTATATGTGCCCCCAAAATTGCCATTTTTTCAGCATTATACTATCTTGCTTCAAACAATAATAATTTCAATTGCAAATTATTCCAATTTCTTCATGAGTATTAATACTGAAATAAAAGCTTCTAGAAGCATATGATCTGGAAAATTGTTGTTTTTTTTTGTTGGTAAAAAGTTAATAAAGCAAAAAATCTGTAGTGTCCGTAACCATGTCAAATTCATGTTGCAATATCGTTTAGCATTTTAGAATAATACACTTTTTATGTAGTTTCATGTGAAATCTAAATTGGCCAAGTTTCATCTGAATGACAATTAAGATGATTGAAAGATTTGAATAAAATAAAACAAACAAACAAACAAACAAACACAAAAAAACATACTCTACATAAAAGGGCATTAAATTGTATTTTTGTATTTATCAAATGTCTTTCATTCATATCTCATAAAACGAAGCATGGATCGGGAGATAAGAAGCATTAAGTATTCTGAAAAATGGTGTTATATGATCCTATCTGAAACTTCACTTTGTGATCTTGGGGAGACACTTTTTAGCACCAATATCATGTCTTTGCCGATAGCATTCTCATGTTTAATAGAAATTCCCAGACATTATGGCATGATAAAAGGGAACATGTATTTCTGAACACATTGTGCTCATTGTTTAATTATAAATACTGAAGCTGCAGTATGTTAAGCATATACAGCTAACAACCAAACTGCCTGGCATATCACCATTTGCTATTTGCTGTGCAGAATAGCTGTGGGTAACTACGGTTACTAAAGTTATCATTAGACTTTTTTAAAAATTTAATTCTAAAGATATTCTAAAGATATGGAATGAGTTTGAATACCGCAGACTTATTCAATCTTTTTATAAAAATGCCAAACACATAACCCCATTTGACAGCGGCATTAGACTTGATCCATCCATTTAACACCTTGAAAAAGAATGTAAAGAGCTATATAGATCCTGGTTCTTTGCAGAGAAAATGTACTGCATATTAAACATCCCCTTTATTCCTTTTATCATTTCATTTCTATAACAGCCTAGTGGTTTTGTAAGCATTTGGTGGGACTGCATGTAAGAGTTAGACAAGGCATTATGTTCTCTCGTCAATTATTCAATCAATGCAGTCTTTTCAGTCTCAAGGTTCTGGGTATTCTAGTCCACATTCTAATAAACTGGAAAAAAAAGTGGGCACCGAGATATCAGTAGTCTTTACAAATTCGAATTCTCAGTAGCGAGAAAGCTTCCTTTATATTGTGTGACTGACAAAACTATCTTGTTCAATCTTTGTTTCACTGAAAGGCACTCTGTTGCTCTTCATTGGTGCCTTGCCTGGCTTGATTGCTTAAAAACAGGAAGGGCGTGAAGCTGCAGACTCCTGTGTTTCGAGCACATGTGCCAGACCAACGTGGCTTTCAGATGCAAATATAAATCGGGCTGAATATTCTCAGACGCTCCCAGTAGGTCACGCTCCACTTACACTAAAGCATATTTAAAACTAAGAAGGTCTGTTTGTAGTACTCAGAGTGTTCTGGTCTTGTTTGCCCATGGTGTTGTGCAAAGAAGAGGATTGAACTTTGCATGGTACAATAACCTTCCCTAGAGAACTTACACAGACTAGCGCAGATGTTTAATGGTAATCCTATTCCAGATTTTGCCCACGCATTGATGTTTTAATGAACTCCAATCTTCTGGGAAGGCTTTCAACTAGATGTTGGAAAATGGCTGATGGGGTCTGTGTTGGGCCGCTGATGTTAGGTGATCAGAACTAAGGTGCATTTGGAATTCCAGTTCATCCCAAAAGGTGCCAGTGTGCATGAGGTCTGGGCTCTGAGGAGCCGGCTGAGTTTTTCCACACTAACTATGTCTTCCTGGACCTCACTTTGTACCCAACAGCTTTGACATGCTGAAACAGGTGAAGGGTTATTGTACTATAATGTTAGGCACCGTATACACTTGTGCAGATCTAATTTTGTGGCAAGAATGTAAGGAATACTCATCTATGAGTGTGATGTTAACGTGTCCACAAACAGTATAGTGTGTTATGTTTTTGTACATAAGGTGTTATTGAAGGTGTGTATGATTGTGTCACTGGGTTGGACAGAACTATCCATCAAACCCTCTCTATCTCTCTCTGTGTGTCCTTGCAGAGTACATCTACGTGTGATAAGGCACGTGGCTCTAATGGTTTAATCTTAAAGACGGATAACATTGTTCTGGCTGGTATCTCTACTGTCTAACAGAGCGTTGCATCCAGTCTCTGCCCGGATAGCTTTAGCGTTAGCGTTAACACGAAGCCCAGGAGAGTCACGGCAGCATCTGGACAGTTATGCTCCATTAACCTGAGCATCCCACCACAGCGTCCTTCGCTATAGTGGGTAAGCTGGTGCTGTCAGCTGCTATGAATCCGCCGACCTCCGGGACGCCCTGGTGTGAAGAACACAGCTCATCTCACCCTCTCCACATCAACAGTCACAACCAGCTTGTCTCAGCATGGTGGGAGTACAAACCAGGCTGTGTAGTAAAAATGTGCATTAATTACTGAAAAAGAAAAAAAAAACATTTCATAGCCTGGATATTGTCTTTGCTGAACATGCACATCATAAACAGTGTTTATGTTCTGTATGTTCAGTGTCCACTGTCATCAATATCATCGAGTTAAATTTCACATAACAACTCACATCTCCGTTTAGCATAAGGGGACGTATTCCCACTGAAGGCTTTTATTTACACATTAGGTGTTAAAATGAACAAGTGGTGCTGTGTTTGCCTTGGCACAGCACATTTGTAGAGTAAAATAAATCTGAGGAGTGTGAAAGGCGGTGAGCGTTTACTGTTTACTGAGCATGAGTAAGCACTGAGAGGGAACTTATGTTTCAGTCTTGCTCGGTGCTTCAAAAAAAAAAAAAAACAGCACTCCTTTTGTGTCTTTTAATGTTCCTAAAGCCTACATGCTTTCCTTGTAGAGTGGTTAAGCCATTAAGGGCATTTCGTGATCTTCAACAAACAACTCTCTCTCTCTCCCCCTCTCTCTCGTTCTGTCTCTCTCTCATTTCAGTGGCTAGCCCTGTTGCCACTTGTGCAGAAATACCCCTTGAGCCACAACCTGTGGGCTAATCTGGGGTGGCTAATTGTTGCAGCACTTCTAGGCTAACCACAGCTAATGGATGATTCTCAGAAGCGTTAAAGTACTAACATGCCTTGCTATGCTAAGCTCATGCAGTTTGCTAGCATCGTTTGTGTCCTGGACTGAATTGTGTTAGTCGTTGGATCCACATCCATTCTTTTTTGGGTTTTTGAAGAATGCAGTGTGTGTGTGGCTGGTCCGATCTGCACGGTAACCAGGTGTCAGTTGTTCCAAATGACTAACACATTGTTTGTGTCTGTGATTTGAATGCATTTAGGGCTTTTTTCCCCCGTCATTGGAGCATCATAAGAAGTGCATGTGCCCTAGCTTCGAGATAATAGTAGTGACAATTTTATTAAGTTCTGACAAGCTACAAAGGGATTTTGGTTCTCAAGTCCTAAAAAGAAATTTGCATGGTGTTTATTTCTATTCTGACACTCCTCTTTTAATTAATTAATTAATTAATTAAAAGACTGTCAGTTACATTCATTCATTCATTCATTCATCCATTCATCCAAAGAACATGTCAGTTGCATTCATTCATTCATCCAAAGACTGTGTCAGTTGCATTCATTTGTTCAAGGTTGGGGGGGGGCCTGAAGCCTAACCTAGTATTAAGGGCACAAGGCGGGGTACACCCTGGACAGGGTGTCAATCTATCGCAGGGCACACAGACACTACTGGCAATTTGGGAACGCCAAATAACCTAACCTGTAGGTCTTTGGCCAGTGGAAGGAAACCAGAGTACCCGGGGGAATCCCACCAAGCATGGGGAGATCACGCAAACTCCACGCACACCCTCGACCCTTGAGGTGTGAGGCCACAGTGCTAACCACTACGCCCTTGTGCCTCCTGCCATGTCAGTTTAATTGGACGTTGTGTCTTTAGCCAGCAGAAGGACATGAACAAGTAATTGGATGCACAATTTGCACTCCCACAAGGTGATGACTGAATTGGGGAGACAAAAAAGTAATAAGCCAGCAACGGCTAAAATTCTGAAAGTATAACTTTCAATGCAGTGTGTTACAAATGTAATAAAATATTCAGAAATGCAGTCAGGCATACATATTAAAATGTACCAATGTTGCAGTGTTATTCAGCAGCTATCATTGTAATGAAATCAAGAAATGGCTACATATAATTTTTTTTTCTCCCAGTTTCTCATCTACACCAATATGCTCCCACTTTCGTTGTTTTCTCACAGATGGCCTTGTTTATTTATGTTGATTTAGTCATCTGGGGCAGTGAGCAGATTTTTAGCCTTGCCTCTGGCTCAGGGTGTAAAATACTACTTATTTTAAACACTACTGTATAATAGGAAATCAAAGAATAAGCTTCAGTCATTGGGGATCCTACCAGCTGTAGTTTATTACCACCAGCTCTAATAAGGGTTTTTTTTTTTTTTTTTAACTTTTTTTTTTTTATGTGAGTTCATGTTGATGAGCTTCTTGAGTAGATAATTTTGTACAAAACATTTTAAAGATTAGCTTAAGTAGTCTGTCATGTGTGTGCTGCACATACAGTCCAGTACTATTTGATTTGTCTTTCTCTAACATGTCTTCTTCTTATGTATTTCTCTTTTTCCATATTCCTCCTCCTGCTTCGCTTCTCAAACGGAAGGAAGTAGAGGTAGGTAATTTTGCTTTTTAATCGGATGTCTTCCTTGTTCTTATTGTTTTTTTTTCTTCTTCTTTTTGAATCATGAGGTGTCCTCTATACAGTATTTTCTGGTTGCATTCATAAAAACACCCTAAGCCGTCATCTATCTTGTGTTGGCTTACAGGTCACCGGAAAAAAAGCAGCACTTCATTCAATTTCACTTTATTGGTCAGAACTCGTTCTTTCAATGATGTCTTTATGTTTCATATATCGTAGAACCCGAAACCAGTCTCAGATATTTCTGTCTGTATGAGTTTGTCACAGCATTATGCCAAACTGGCTGGACAGAATTTAATGAAACTTTGCCAGTCCTTATGTACAGTCATGTGAAAAAATTAGGACACCCTACGAAAATCTGGGTATTTTTCAACATTTTTTAATACATGGATATTTAATCTCAATGTTAACAATACTGAGGGATTAAAGCAAATTAACTAAACAATTACATTTAGATCTTGAAAAGTCTTTTCTTCAGTTTGAATTGTTTAATTATATTACTTCAATCTCTTAGTATTGTTTATATTGAGATTAAATATCCATATATTAACAAATGTTACAAAATACCCAGACTTTCACATTTTTTCACATGACTGTATTTGCCTGAAGTTAAACCTGAACCATAAATGAAATCAAAATGTTGAGTGGAAGTGAAGTTAGGGGTAGTTTTGTGCCCAAATATAAACCGTAAGTATAAACCGACAGCGTACTTCAAACTGTGGGCGCGTCTTAATTTGAACACTGGACAGAATTTAATGAAACTTTTACAGTACTTAGATATCTGCCTGATGTTTAATCTGCACTTTAGATTGCAAAATAAAAACAATCTAAAAAACAGTTATGTAAAGAAACCAATAGATATTAATTAGAAATGGTAAACTGGATATTTACTGGGATTAATTCATATTTTCACCTCTGACATAACATCGCTGAAGTGAAATAAGTACATTTTAATGTGCTGGAGCTGTTTTAAGACAAAACTTAAAAACCGGCAGACATGTACATGGGCTTCAACCTGACATTAAAGCTGATCAGCTCATTTTTAGCTTTAACCTTTTCTACAACCTTTAACTATTTCTACTAAAACTATGTAACCATCAACGATGGGTACTTATGCTAGTTCTGTATATTTATATATAGTATAATTGAAATTGCAGCATGGACCTGTGCAAATATTTAATCGCAATAGGCTGCAGGTAATATACGCATAGTCAGGAATTAATGTAGAGTTTGTCAATAATGTAAGAATTTTTAATTGATAAATAAATGATGGCAGACATCCTCTTAATGAGATCATTTGCCTGGATAAATACATTTGAATACAAAATGGTACATGTAATATCGCAGTTTAAATCACAATCCTGCAGCCTATCTCTCTATATAAATAAATATATAGATGCATATATGAATAAATACATGTCAGAGAGAATTACAGAAATACTTGCCGTCCCTTCTCTTGTGTGATTTTTATATGTAAAAGAGAAGGGACGACATGTATTTCTCTCTGGCGTAAAAAATATATGAAAGAGAAATACATGTGTAGCACGGCAACGTCTGTTCTCTTTTAATCACACAGTGTGTTGCACAGAGTGCCTGTTTCCTCTTCTGCTATTGTGGGTGTGAACTTGTGTCAGGTGTTGATCTCTGTTCCCATAGTGACAGAGGCATGAGCTTTTTTTTAAAGTTACTTAGAATGTTTAATGTATGAAGCACCTACTAAAGAGAGCCTCTCGTTGTAATTTATTCAACTGATTAATCATGTACAATATTCATTCATTAATAATCGATTATTGTTCTGTTAGGATGATTACGTCAGGTCTGTGGATGATCCCCAGGGTTCTGAGGAAAGTGAGTACAGAGATCAGTTTCTTCTTGTTGGATTAATTTTTTTTAGTCAAATTCATGCCGTGTATCCCACCCTGCTTTCTGTTCACTGCTTCAGTGTGTGAGTTGTGCATAGTTTAGCTTTCCTTCCTTTTGAAATTGAATTTGAGTTAACAGCTTCCTCACATCTGTCTCTAGTCTCCCCTCTGCCACAGATGATTAAATCAGACATTTAAGGTAATAGGATCATTTCTGACATGAATTTCCCACATGCTCATTGTTCTGCCGCTAACAAGTACTCAGCAGGAAATGCTCTTAATCTTGCAAACACAAACCTCTGCCACAGATGTGTTTAAAGTCTGACCTCAGCAGTGAAGATAAAAATGGATATCACATAAAAAGGAAAAAAGTGGCTTTGCTGGGAAACAGAAGGCATTTGGCTGGCATGGTTTGGGTCCTGTGTAAGAAGCATCACTGCAAATCAATAAAGTGTTTTTCTGTTTGATCACATTTATACTATGATGAAATGTTTTTCATTTTGATGCCAGTAGTATCCTTGAGGACACTACCATCCACAGGGCACGGCATCAACAGTCATCAGATCTCAAACCAATTGAACGCCTATATGAAAGATTTTGAATGACGTGTGCGTGCACATTCCACCACCATCATCATCAAAACACCAGATGAGGGAATATCATGAGGAATCCCTCATATCATGACATCTTAGATACTAGACTGTCCTGTTCCACAGAGTTTCCATTGACCTTTTGCATCGGATGTCACGATGTCTGTCAGAAGTGGAAATTGTCAGTCATTTGGCTCAGCTCAGCAATAATACCTGAACTACTCTTCATCAGACTTTTACAATTGGCCAAATTTAGCTATGTTTTGACCTATAATTGCTAAAGTATCCTAAACCTAAAAAAATCTGTGTAATAAATGTTGCTACCCTTGTGCACAATTCCAATGCTACTGCGGTGTCCATATTAAATGGACACTGCGGTGTCCATATTAACACACACACACACACACACACACACACACACACACACACACACACACACACACACACACAACAAATAAAAAATGTAATTAAAAACCATTTTCAATTTGATATGGACACCACATTTGCAAAATAGCAGCATCAAACTGTTTTAATAACAACAACAAGAAAAGAAAATTGGCTCACAGACAGGGGCCAGCTCTTATCATTCAGATACCTCAGTACTCCTTAGTAACTGCTTTTAAGTCATTCCTGAATTGCCCCTGAATCTCCTGTGTTGTTTTGTCCATAGCTAACATGAGCTACAAAGCTAACTATTTTTTAAAACAAGGCTGTATTCCAAACCCCCCTCTAAGCCCTGAACAAGGGCACTACTTTGTGTGTGTGTGTGTGGGGGGAGGGAAAAAGAAGCATTGTACAGCCTGTATAGTGCACTAGCTTTCCATTTTACACTATTTGGAATTCAAACCTGGAACATTTAATTAGTTAGTTATAACTAGTCAACTAGTTATAAAGCTTGAAATGGCAGTATTAATTATCTGCACATCGTTTTATGAAACATAAAGCACAGCATATTTAATAGCATCACCTCATTTGCAACAGAAGCACTGAATTGGTTAAGGCTAATGCTAACAGTAGCAAACGCAGGAAGAATCACATATTTGCACACCATCTGAGGTAATCAAGTTATGATGACAAATCAAACTTCTACAAAGTAACATTCTTATTGCCTTCTTCATCTTTTTTCACACACTTGTTTCTCTTATAAATAAGTTATGAAGACCACCACAACATATTGCATATGAATATAATTAGCAGTATAGAAGCTATCAATTGCTAGGTTGCTGACCAATTGCAAGTGTAATCTGGTAGGTCATCTTATAATCTTTCCTCAAATTTATTATTATTTTTGGCCTGTGAAAAATACTACAAATATAATTATCGATAAAAATTCATAGTAACCTTATGGCACAAAATGGTTATTTTGCCATCAGCTGCTGTGAATGTAAAATTCTGCAAAAGGTGATCCTGATCCTTTTCACTCACTCACTCATAGTCTATACAGCTAAATCCTGTATACAGCCTTAGGAGCCTTAGGGCATGAGGCAGGGTACACAGGCAGGTGCCAATCCATCACAGGGCACACACAAACACTCACACACATTACTGGCAATTTGGGAACTCCAATTAGCCTAATCTGCATGTCTTTGGACTGTGGGAGGAAACCGGATAACCTAGAAAGAAGCACTGTGAAGACATGCAAACTCCATGCACACAGAGGCAGGAATCGAACCTGGCCGAGATTCTAACCCGGATCCTGGAGGTGCAAGGTGACAGTGCTAACCACTAAGCCACCATTCCTCCTCTTGTGAAGATTCAGAAAAGCTTATCATGATAAAAAAAAATCTCCCTGTTCTCTTTATTAATTTCTAATATGCTTTATATAGATATATGTACTGATGCTCCAATATTATGACTGCAGAATGGTGTTTACTGTATGTGTTTCTTATGTTTTGTTAAATTTTTTATTTTTATTTTAAATCAACCCTGCTTCATCACACACAATTTCTTTCTGCTACAATTTGTACTCACTCCTCATCTTGTTGCCACTATTTATGCAAACCATTCCTGTACTCACTGTCGTAGATGATATCTAAGGTTTTTTTTTTTTCATTATATTCAAAGACTTTGTCTGTGAAACATTTATTTAATTTCCAACCATTCGCCCAGATAAGCTTTTAGACTCAAATTGATCCAACACAGGAGTATTTAAAGTTATCTACAGCAAGCTTATCTTTCCACTTACATTCTGATGCCACTATAGAAACAGGATTTCAAGTGACAGCTTTCTAGATAAAGTTTAGGATAATTTTGTATGCTAAATTTACATTTCTTGGAAATCTGTAGCACAAAGCAGATGACACGGATGAAACAACAAAACTGTTGTACTGTACTATTTGATATTATACTTTAGAGCTCTTACTTTTGTTTCCTAAATCTCTTAAGGCTTTAAAAGACATCCAGAATTTTTTTTTTTTTTTTTTTTTTTTTTTTTGTGGCAAGGGAATCAAGAATAACAGCTTTTATTTTTAATTTCATGCCACTGTTTTGAGTGCATTAGTGCTGTTGGATTGGGGGATAAGCTAAATAGTAGAAAACAGAAATGATAGAAGAAAATAATGTGGACCTGGGGTCTCTTATTGAAGTAGAAATTGATCTTTTGCTGTGACAAGTGCCTTACATGCATAAAAAATGCTTTATGAACTCTGGTTTCTTGCATTCGTCCAATTGTGGAATACAGTATTTCTTAGACACGGTTTCTGATCATCAATGCTGTCGCCTGGCAAATTATTTCCACTCAAGTGCAAATTGTTTTTACTTTACAACGTGAAACCTGGGGTGCTCATTGTTATAATTTAATTTTGATTGTTTTTTCCCCTCAAGTGGGATACTAATTGCCTATAATCCAGGGTGGCACAAAACAGAGTTAATGATTATTAGTATATTAACTACAGTCAGTGGCTAGCCAACCCACTCACTTCTGCTGAAATCATATGGTCTCACGTCGAGATTAGTGACGCTGAGCAGACTTCCTCTTGCTTTTAACCCATGTCTCTCTCAGTTCTTGTATCAGTGAGAATAAGTAATGCGTCTGTGACTCAACTCAGCAGTACGTGATTAATCAGTGCCTCAAAGGAACCACTCTGCAGTGCAAGTGTCACCTCCTTCTCCTGCTGAGCTAAAAAACAGAAATCGGTGGCGAGCAATCTGTCACTGCTGGATTACCTTTCAAAGTCCTACATTTCTTAAATGCTTAGGTTTTGAAAGCTCACCCATATGAACAGAGATTTTCTTTTGTTCATCCAGTGCTCTTGAGAAACATTAAACAATGGTGGTTTTTATTGGGTCAAATAACCGGAATCCCACCCCTCCTCCTGTCTCATACGGGCTTTGGGACCCGCAGCGGTGGAGTGATTTTGTATTGGCATCAGGTTAAAGGCATTGCCCAGAGGCCCTACAGTGGCAACCTTCGCCCCTTCACTCAGCAACCCAGAGCCTCAACTGCCTGAGCCACACTTCATCTAGGTTCATATAGGTTTTGTTATCCAGAAATAGTGTACAGTTTTTGAACTCATTATAATATGTTGTGTTTTGCATGCTGTTTACCATTATGTGCAGTTTCTCACATTAGTAATGTCAGTCTGTTGTAGATTGTAATGTTAAGGTTTGTATTAAGGAGGCAGGAAGTAATACAGCTCCATGCTCTCTAAAATTGACTTAATTGTATTGCGGAATCCAGGTAGGATTAATGGTTTCTTATCAGTTAATAGGTGGATACAATTTTCCCTGTATAGGTTTTCTGAGCTGGTGGATTAGGAATAGAACTGCAGGGTTTTATTTCTCTAGCCAGCTTTTTTTTTTCTTCTGAAGGCTGCACTTTGCATAATTTACTTTGATAACAGACAAGCTGCTCAGGGATAAATAGTTTAATAGCTTTTCAAAGAAAACACTTTGTGGATTGAATCACTAAGTATTATTAATATATCCAGTCATCCATGCACCCATCTCCCCATATACAGTCATGTGTTAAAATTAGTACCCCCTCTTTTAATTCTATGGATATTGCTTTTTGCATGCAGGCTACAGTATGCATACAGCCATTATTTATTTAACAAAATGAAGCCAAAAAATAAAAGAAAAGCATGTGGGCAATAATAAGTATCCCCCTTACTGCTTCCACTGGATTTAAGTGAGTACGTTGCAGCCCTGTGCTGCTTATCATCAACCATTGATGAATTGATCACCAGTAGGTGTGCAGACCTCTCTAAAAGCAGAAGGTTTGGCATTTTGCTGGTCTGGAGCACTCAGGTGTGTGTTAGTACAATGCCAAGTGGGAAAGAGTTAAGAAATGGTCTTAGAGAAGCAATTGTTGCTGCACATCAAGAATTTGTAGCAAACAATTTGTAGTTCATTGTTCTACAGTGAGAATTATTATTCACCAGAGGAAAACATTTAGGACAATTGATAATCTTCCCAGGAGTGGACATCCCCATAGTCAGTCCATGCAATAGTCAGAGAAATAAAAAAAACAACAACACATAGTTATAGCTATATCTCAGACCTTACAGGCGTCACTGAGCATGTTAAGTGTCCATGCCAGCACAATTAGAAGAAGACTGAACAAGTAATGCAAAACTGCATCTGAACAAAGCACAAGACTACTGGAACGATGTCCTGTGGGCATATGATCCCAAAGTGGAGTTGTTTGGCCTCAACACCCAGTGCCATATTTGGCAAAAACCAAATATTTCAGCAAAATCACCTCATTCTCACTGTCAAGCATGGTGGTGCTCGTTTTACAGCAGGAACTTGCAATCACTGAGTTAAAGCTAAAGCTTGATCGAAATTGAGTCATGTAACAGGACAATGATTTGAAGCACACCAGTAAAGCTACATCAAACTGGCTGAAAAAATAAAAGAATAAAAGTTTTGGAATCACCAAGTCAAAGTTGAGACCTCAACCCAACTGAAATGCTGTGGCAAGACCTTAGGATAACTGTGCATAAGTGAATTCACAAAAACCTTAATGAATTGAAGAAATATTGTAAAAAAGAATGAGGCTCCACATTATGTGAGAGATGGTGAAAGCCATACAGGAAATGATTACTTCAAGTTATTGCTACTACAAGCTATTGTATAATGGGAATACTTACTGTAACATTGCCCACATGATTTTTTTTTTCATTTTGGTTTCATTTTTGTTAAACATATATAATGGCATCATGAAATAAGGTAAAAGGTTGTTGTTCGTCTGAGGTTGTATTTGCCCAATACTGAGACACGCTACGATCATATGTTTTTACGCAAAAGCACATAGAATTAAAAGACGGGTTACTAATTTTTCCACATCTACTGTATGTACATTCATCTGTTTATTTATTTACACAAATCAGTAATTCAAAGCATGCATGTACTGTATGCAATACTTAACATATTATACATCTGAATATACAGTACAATCTAACGTGGGTAGGGGTATATACATGTTGTCATTAGTTGACATTTTGCCCCAAGAGTAGTCTTTAAGTTCTAAGTGGGTACAGCAGTTACACAGGTGCAGTTAGGCCACAGATCATGCTGAATGCATCAATTAGAGGTGGGAAAAAAAAACAGATAAACCAGCAAAAACAAGAGGATTAGGGTGACTGCCTGGGGTAATTTCATATACTGAATTAAGCCAGCCTTGACTTATTTTGTCAGGCAAGGGAGCAGTGTTTATTGAGTCTTCTATTAATGAATGAGCATGTCATTCTGCTGCTGAAATTCCATCATGCTCACGTTTCTATGGTAACACCTTCAGAACAGTTTTTTTTTCAGAGCTGAAAAAAAAAAAAACAGTTGGAAATATGTGACCGATTTCCTCTTATTGGGTCAGTCATACTCTCACACAGCCTGCAGCCAGTGACCATAGAGAGATAACACAGCCACTATTCATCCCACTGAGCCTTACACCCATTTATCCTTTCCCGTTCTCACGATTACTGTAAGGGAAGAGACACCATGGGAATGGATGTCTTTTCATCTGCACATGTTTTTAAGCCGGAGGTGATTGAGTGTTGTATTGGCTCATGAGCGAGGCTTTTACAGTAGGCTTGCTGAGAAGAGGATGAAGGATTAGTGCTGAACATGAGTAATAGGCCTTCACCATTTTCAAGGCTGATTCTTTTCTTATCACGACGCATATTTAAAAGATGTTCCAGCCAGAGAGACACAACGTCTCCATGACAGACTTACCTCAGAATACTGCCTCGAGATGTGTGTGCATGTGTGTATCAGACCTTGCCTGATCATTAAAGTTAATAGGCCGTTGTACACACATTTCCTCAGATGGAAATACAGCAACAGTGCATAATGAACATAATGAAAATACTATTCTGTCTTCTGTCCTGTTTCTGGTATGAGTTTTGTTTCCACAATCATAAAATGTGTATCATGGAACCTCAATGAGATGGGTGCAAAAGTTTACACATAAAAAAGAAAAAAAAGAAACCTTTGTAAGACCTTTTGTAATCTTTTGTAAACCTTTTGTACCTTTGTAATCTTTTAAAAAGCTACCTGACTCTTTATAACTCTTTTTTTTGTAAATATAAATATATATTTATATATTATATAAAAAGAGGGTTTTTTTTCTAACAAAAAAGAAGAATTTTTTTGGTTGTTAATTGCTTTGTTCAAAATAGATGCTGTATACAGCAGAATGAACAGCCTCTGGCACATGAAGAATTAATTGAGGTCACATTATTTAAGCTGAAACTGGTACCCTGAGAGCACCGTTCAGCTGATACGTGGAAACACTGATTATAACCCAGCATCCTTGTGAATCATAATCTAACAAAAATGCCTATCATTTTTGAAAAAAATTATCTAAAATCTGCATTTACTTTATCATAATTTTTAAATGCAGAGTTATTCAAGCAATTTCCCTCTGCATTTAATAAAGTTCTTTATATCTTGAATCTTGAATATTGTGAGAGATATTAACAAGACGAGATTTTCGTGAGCTTAAATCCTGTTTATTGTATTTCACTTAAAAGACACACGAAACGATGATGTATTCCAGATTTACTACTGTAAGTGAGGTAAGAAATTGCATGTTTCTCTAGACAAGAGCTTCTTTTTTATTATGCAAAATTTTTAAATAACTAGTTGAGAGTGTGAATAATAATTTTAAAAAAAGCTTGCAAATGAGGTATCTTTGGGCAACTCCATGCTCCGAACCATTCTCACTAACCACATTTTGATTTGCTGGTCATCGTTTCATATTTTAAAAGATCTGTAACATCTAACAACAACAACAACAACAACAACAACAACAAAAAAAAAAACTAAATCCAGTCTTTTTTCACGACAGTGACCTCACTTATGTGAAAACTGCATCACACTCATTTCTAAGCCTCTGACAGTTCTCCACTTGGATGTAGAGCAGTGGTTAATTATATATAACCTACTGTTCTAATTCTTTGTTTCTGACTACCGAAGTCAGTATTGCACCCTATAATGCTCACCTATGTTAGAGTAAGGATCCCTCAAATACTCACAATGCTCTGTGGTGAATGACTGAGTCTAAAAACTGTATGTTATTGAGGATGGGAAACTTCTAAGGCGCTACTTCTGCCTTCTATTTAAGATAAAATCAAATGATCTTACTTGATAATAAGAATAACTCAAGGTTACATATGTATCCTAAATGAAGGAGAAACAGACAGTGCTGGTTACTATTAGATGAGATTCATTCAGTGTCAGATACTGTCATTGCCTGCGGGCAAGAGTTGCTAAAATACACCACAGAACACGAGTATGACGTCTGTAGAATCTGTTTAAGGGGGACAGTGAACAGTCACTGTTCTTATTATATCCGTGACTATAAGACAAGTTGCCGAAACTGTCTCACGCCAAGTCTAGATCCCACTGTCAGACCACTAATTTGTATGGAGGTTAGAGATATTTCAAAACGTGTTTATACGTCACCCTGAGAGATAAGCAGTCATTAATCTGAGCTGGTACTATAGGCAGTTGCCCAGGTCTAGCACTTCCATGTCTAACTAAACACTGCATGCAATTTTGTGCCCCAATTGTGGTTGTTCTAAAAGACCACCATAGTAATTACATTATTACATTATTTAGTCATTGTCATTAGTATTTTTGACCTCCTTAAGGACCAAATTAGGACTAGCCACACAGCTTTTATTTTTACGTGCTGATGTTTCCAATTCATCCACATAACTCGCAAGCCTTGCTTGTGGATATGTGGTTATTACTATTTTATCTTTCTCAGTGAGATGCCCAAAGAAAAAGAAGGTGATGGACTAATGCCTGAGGGTGCACATGCTTCTGTCCCCAATGATGCAAGCTTCTGTAGTATGGCACCGTAAATGGGTTGTAATTCAGCTTTCCTAGTTTTAGACCGGGATTGCTGTTATAAACATTTCCACCGGATGCATAAAATTTGCATATGGACGACGTATGGCCGTTTGCAGTGCTGTGACTGGTTTTATGATAAAGGCTGCTCTGTCTTTTGTCATAAAGGCTCACATAGCACACTAATTGAGTTTCATTCCAGTGAACTCAACTGCACAGTCTGTATGGCTATTCTAGTATTTGACATTTAGCTGCCCACAGACCCCGGTGTAGCAGAGGCTGTATGGCGATGCTGGAGGGATGGTCTTTGAATCGGTATGTCACTCTGTTTATGTAGAAGTGGAGGAATTCGCTGTGATTCATAGCAGTTGGAATGTATGAATATCTCAGACTTATGGTAACCAAGTTGTACACCTGGCATGCAGAGGATACAAATTGGCAGCGCTTTTAAGAATACTGTATAGGTCTCTCAAATCTAGAATGGACCACATTACACATTTACGTTTTGTAAATCATATCTTTGTCAATATACGAGGTGGGAAAAAATCTACAGTAGTATTTAGACTCTCTCTAGACACTCCAGCTACTGAGCAATCACTATTGCCTGGTTTTCTAGGAGTGACTGCACAATTGGTTTTGTGGAATGGACCCTTGTGTTTAGGATCAATTATCAACCATTCATTCATTCATTCATTCATTCATTCATTCATTTATTTAGTGGCTTATGGATTTCTGCAGCAAAGACTTGCTCAAACACCAGGGGCAAAGTGTTTTTACCAGCCTCTAAAAATGGCGTTAAAGGATATGAAAATACAAACATGCTAGAATTTATGAACATTAAAATTCATCATATAAACGACTTTGCACGCTGTTGCATGCCAACACCTAAATATATTGAAAGTCTGCTTTCTTAATCCGTGGTGCAGATCGTTAAGTCAATACCCGATAAGTTTCTTCCACGGTGGACATCAGTGCAGTTTTTTTTCCCTACAAGGACATGAATTTCAAAATAAATCCATAAAACACGGAAGTAGGTCCCTGGCTTTACTTTGTGTCGTGAAGCTTGCAGAAAGAGTACGTAATCAGAAGACACACACATGTAACAAATCTCTTTCTTTAAATGCTCTTTTCCTTAAACAGTCTACTGTACGTTCCATCATATCATAAAGATCATAAAGATATAAAGATCATAATCATTACCTGATATCATGCTACTGCGGTATATAAATGAGATATTACTTCAGCTTAGGAAAACACCTTTTGTCTTTGTTTCATATACTAATTTATTCATTTGGCCTCTGCATTTAAATATATTCTTCACAAATAAAGCTGTCTGACAAGCCACATTCAGTAAATAGAGCAGTTTGGGCAAACGTATGTTCGTGGAGCCACTCAATCATTCTAATTGTGTCTAGTCCAGTACTGTAGATGTGATGTCAGGTGGAAAGATAATTTACTTCATGACATTCTCCAACCCATTTTTAATGAATGGTGACTCTACAAGTGTTTCATGCCACAAAGCAGGTTTTGGTCTTTTTAGTAAAATAGTAATATTAAAAGGTGCACTGCAAGCATGTGTCAGGGATTCATTTGGATACAGGTGGTGATCGTAGTTGTTAAACATTGTGAAATCACACACACCAAAGTCAGAAACTCATTCACACACCAAAGTCAGAAAAAACATTAATTCATTTGTCTCATTCATTCATTCATTCATTTCTCATACAGTTGTACATTATGTATAGGGTCACCATAGTGCTTGAAGCTTATTCTAGGGAGCTCAGGGTACAAGTCAGTAGATACCAGCGGTGTGCAAAGTACACAAACCCTGCACCTGAGTAAAGTTCAAGATTCTGTACAGCAAATATTATTTAAGTAAAAGTAGAAGTACTCCATTTACATGTGTACTTGAGTAAAATTACAGCAGGTGGTGAAATTCCCGCTTCAAAAGCTATGCACTAGTGTGTTTAGGTAATGCAAGGCTATGCAGAAATATAGCTAAGTAAAAGTACAGATATTTGCTGTACTTTTGAGTGAGTGAAAGTAAAAAATTTCATCTAGTAAAACTACTCGAATAAAGTATAGATATGTGAAATTTAACTGAGTACCTCCCACATCTTGGACACACCCTGGATAGGTTGCCAACCCACGGCAAGGTATTATACACTAGAAGAAACACCAAACAGCTTACCACACTTGTCTGTGGAAACCAGAGAACCTGGAGGAAACCGACAAATCATGAGGAGAACATTTCAACTCTAGAGTTTTCTTTTCCTTCAGATGTTTTCACTGAAAATCACAAACTCCCCAGAAACCAGTTAGTAGCTTTGCTCATGTGAACGAACTGTCAGGTTGAATAATAAGAGCTGTGTGCGCCGGCGTACGGAGTCCCATGCTCCATCAGAATGAGTGGGCTGAGGTCTATTAAACCCTCAGAGTGACAGCAGTGAGAAAGAAGTATGTGACAGGGAGGGGAAAAAAAAACAACATACAATCCATCCGTACCCAAGCC
The DNA here is from genome assembly GCA_011419295.1 of Clarias macrocephalus. Lineage (NCBI taxonomy): Eukaryota > Metazoa > Chordata > Actinopteri > Siluriformes > Clariidae > Clarias > Clarias macrocephalus. Next base: position 43,774 of record JAAGKR010001078.1, read on the forward strand.
ACCAGCGGTTTATCACATAAGCCGTCAGCGTCAGACGAACAGAAAGCGGCTCAGGAATGATCGTGGTTGCTTTTAAAAGTCTGTGCTATTCTTCAGCTCGAGTTTCCTCTCTTCGGTGCGCCACAGAGAAATTTCTGCACAGGTTGGTTAGTGAAAGCTGAGGGAAAGAGAAGAGGAGTGATTTTGTTTTGATGAGGTACGAGCAGTCATGAATGCTAACCTAAAGTCTGTAGTTCAGTACATTTTGTGGTGGGATTAAGGTGTTACAGTATTTTATCAACTTTTTACTGTTTCTGCATTTTTTCAGGACATTTGTAACAGACCTCTTTGATTAACAAATCATGGACCTTGTCTTGTGTTGTGCTCTTTGTCTCATTTTCTGAGTCAAGGGGTGTTTTTATTTATTTATTTATTTTTATTCTCTTACATTTTTTTCATTCAGAATGAAGAAAGACACTATTTAGGATGTGTGTTTCATAAAATGAAGCTTCTAACCTAATATAAAAGTTAACATATATTTACATATATTTGTTGCATTTTATTGCTAGTGCTTTTTATTAGTATCCAATTACTATTTTCAGTGAAATGATTGCTTGTGGAGATGCTGCAAAACTTCCAACCGTAGCATTTTTTATAACATCCATTTAGAGAAGATATATTTTCTGCATGCTGTACAGTATGTTATACTGTATAGGACAGCATTGTGGTGCTGCTAGTCCTGAGTTTGATCCTGTGCTCAGATTACTGTCTGTGTAAGTTTTAAGTTCTCCCTGTGTTTCCCCTCTGGATATGCCATGACCTGGACCAGGATAAAGTAGTTACTGAAAATGAATGAATATATAGTCAGTTAAACCTCTGTTCCCATTTAACTGAGATGTGTGGAGGCGGCTATATAAAAGGATCAGTAGTAGTTAAATTTTCATTTCCCAGCAGGTGTGGACACAACCAAGGACCCATGTCAGAAGGTGAGATGCAGCTTGCACAAAGTGTGCGTGTCCCAGAACTACCAGAGACCCATGTGCATCAACCGCAAAAAACTGGAACACAGGCAAGTCAAAAAAAAAAAAAGGAACTCAGAAACTCTGGCACTGATGGGCTGAGGTTCAAATGTTAATTATGTTCACTGTGCTTTGAGTCAATTTGTACCCATTTGTTTTGGCCCCAGTAACTTACTGTTACACTGTCTTTTTTATCACAAGGTTCAGATCGAGTAAATAAAATATGTTAATCAGTCCAGGGCTAAAGATTAATTAAATTGTGATATTACATTTGGCATTCAAACAGTTAAAATCTTTCATTTTGACTTTTAAATATTTGCTATTATACAGTAGAGGTAATGGTTTCTAATATTGAAGCTGTTACTGCGCCTATTTTGGGCTGTCAGTCAGTCTGGAGTTTTTGGGAACCATTTTTGTTGAAGGAGCGAAAATATTTGCCCATTTTGTGCCTGAAATGTCAGTTACTTGATATTAATTTCTTTTTTATAGAACAGCAATATCATGCTCGCAGTCATGCTGTTGTACTGAATATCATCACAGCGGTGATTATCTGTAGCTCTTGTGTCTAAGACCAAATCACAGCCGTGATGACATTCAGCGTGACAGTGCTCTTGCCTGGATAAGCGATATTGCTTTAACATAATGTTACATGGCTGTGTGCCTAACCTTAAAAAGGTGACAAAAAGCCATGGCATAAATGGCCACAGATATATGCCTAATTAAAAAAAAACCCACAAAGATGTTACTGAAAATAAACATAATTATCAGATAATTTTAGCATAAATTATCAATTTCTCAAAGCTCAAATAATTATGCTTTGGTGATAAGATACACTGCCTGGCCACAAAAGGCACATTTTATAAGGGTCAAATTATTGTGTGTAAAAACTACTCAACTTACTGTACCGGAATTGGAGTGCTGAACCATCAACTGCATGGAAGAAATGTGGCTGTAAAAATAACAAGTTGCATGGTAATAAAAAAAAAAAGCAACACCAGTAAAAACTATAAATTTACTCATTGTCTATAATACTTTATCCTGTATATAAGGTTGCAGGGGGCCTGGAGCGTCTCTCAGGAGACTTAGGGCACAAGTGGGGTACACCCTGGACAGGGTGCCAATACATTGCCAAAACATTACACACACACACACACAAGTAAGGGAAGAGCACACACATACTCCACATGACTCCACGCACATAATCCGGAGGCGGGATTCGAACCCTTGACCCTGGAGGTGTGAGGCCAGTGCACAGAGGTATTAAATCATTTTCATATGTACTTGTTCTCAGTGTGATGAGAACCATAAGAAAACCAGTTGTTAGGGAGACTAATCAGAAGAAGGCTTCGGTTTACTAGGAAGCCTAAAGATTAGAACCATGGAATAAGTTCATGTGATCTTTGTGGTCTGATTGACCCTATATTAGAGTGATGGCCTGCCAGGGTCGAAGGGAAGCACATGAAGAGATGCACCCATCATGCATAGTGTCCACTGTACAAGCCTCTGGATGCAGTGTTATGATCTAGGGTTGCTTCAGTTGGTCAGGTCTAGACTCATCTACCAAATATTGTTGGTAGTCTTTCGGCTCCTTCCATGGAGGATCAGATCAACACACAACCTGGCACAGGTTTATACCGGATGGACTTAATTATGCAACCTTTCCATTTTAACCAGGCTTTGGATCGGCACTGCAGCCAGTCACCGGATTTTGGGCATTGGGTGGGAATTGAACTTCCACATGGCAGGTGAAAAACCTATCCCTGAGCCACTCAGCAACATTATGTGGTAATAAAATGAAGTCAGCTGATGAACCGAATGTCCTCAATGACCAGATTATTCCTCCAATGGAGTTTTTCTTCCCTGATGGCACGCGCCATATTCCAGGATCCAAACTGTGAAAGCATGGTTCTGGAAGCATGAGGCATCATTTTCACACATGAGCTGGCCACCACACTGTGTGCTGTAATCAAAGCTAAAGGCGGTTGAATGAAATCTTAGAGTGGGTGACTTTTTGGCCAGGCAGTGTATGTGCAAACTGTTAGACAACTGTTTTATCATTTCCACTAAACAAAGGTCTTCCAGTTATACAGTGTTTTTATGCTTTATAAATTTAGACGTAGTATAAAATTTTAATGATCATATTTTATCCATGGAACAGCAAGCCCAGAATAACGGTTCTGAATGTCTGAGTTTTTTTTTCCCTTTAATTATTATAGTGCATTACTGTGTATGTTTTCTTTTTTGTAATTGTGTATGGGTGAATGGTGTGAATGGTGACTACACAGGGTGATAACTGTGTCACGTGCGTACTTAAGGTTTGCATTTGCCAAATTTATCTAGTGTACAGAAGAACATCTTTTAAAAAGCTACAATGGCACTGCCAAAACTAATGGCCTGAAACATCATTGCCTGTAGAGTTTATTTCCGTAGTGATGGGTGTTTATTTCCCTCCAGTATCTGGGTTCAAATGTGAGCAGGGAAGAGAAAGCGAAAGAGGGGGAGAGAAATGAAATCTTGGTTCTTTCTCTCAGCACCATTAGCTTTTGATGGAGACTGAAACAACATGATCACATTATGGGTCATTTTTGTGGCTATAAGCTGTTGAACAAGGAATTAAATGTTATCACTTGCCTTTTGTACATTTCCTCATGGCTATCAGTGCTAATAGGATAATGGTCTAATATGCACTATTTATTTAGATCTCTATGGACATGCAACTACTATAAAAATATAATGCAATGATAGATTGATTTCATCATACATCAGGGCTGACATGCCAATCAGCGGTAATGTACAGGATGTTTCACTCATCATGTGTTCTGTTAAATTGTAGGATCAGGCAACCTGACACAAAGGCTCACGTAAACAGCTGTAAACCATGTCCCCTGTCAGCCACAAACCCCGTGTGTGGATCTGATGGACATAACTATGCTTCACAGGTAAACACATACACACACGTACACGCACACACACGCATACAAAAACGACGGTACATTAGCACTGTTGATTTTCCCATCCTGCTCAACCAGGAACCAAATCAAATATTTATACGGGTGACTAGAGTTAAGAGTGTGAGAGAGGAGTGAAAAAAGGAGGTGGGGAAAGGACTGAGAGAGAGAGAGAGAGAGAGAGGAGCGAGCAGAATCAGAAGGAGGGAGGAAGGGAAGGTAAAAGGCTTGATGCTTGCGTTTTGCTTGATCACGCTTGTGCACAAGGTCAAAATTAAAAACAATACATAAATCAATAAATCCAGCAGCAGGCGAGTGATCTATTGCTTTGATCATCGAAGAACATTAATCAAGCTGCTGCATTCAGCTACAGCAATGCTCTCTCTGTCTCCCTCTCTCTCTCCCTCTTGATCACACACACACACACACACACACACACACACACACACACACACACACAAAAGGGCCCTATTGCTAATATAAGTGAAAACACTCCATTATACATCTGCAGCATAAAATATATACAGAAACACACACACACACACACACACACACACACACACACACACACACACACACACACACACATATATATACACAAAAAATGTATACCCACATCAAGAAAATTGTATTAATACAAAATTTGTTAAACCTTGGACTGCAAGCATAATTTGTTCCGAAAGTGTGCTTGTATATCAAAACACTCGTATATCAAATGAATTTTCCCCATAAGAAATAATGGAAACTCTGATGATTCGTTCTACAGCCCAAAAATATTCATATAAAAATAATTGATAAAACAATTCAGTAAAAATAAAACAAATTAACCTGCACTTTAACTTTGAAAAGAATCCTGACAGAGCAGTGTTTCTGTTAGTGTGTATTTGTGTGCGCACGTGCGTGTGTATGTGTGTGTGTGTGGGTGTGTGTGGGTGTGTGTGTGTGTGAATCTGAAGGAAGACGAAAGATTGTCAGCCCCCTCAAATAAATTGGCCCCCTCCCTCCTCTCAAATAACAGAGGAGGAAGGGGGCTACTGTGTAGGATGCCTTTAACAGAAACACACACACACACACACACACACACACACACACACACACACACACACACACACACACACACACACACACACATGTATATACAGGTATATGTGTGTGTATGTATATATATAGTATGTAAACAATATTGATAATTGTTAACAGCTGATTACATTATGCCATTTTTCTGTTTATGTGTATATAGATAAGGGAGATGAACACAAAGGAATGTTCTTCTATCTTCTACTCTCTCTCTCTCTCTGTATCTATCTCTCTCTCTCTTTCTGTGTCTCTCTAGTGTAAGTTGGAGCAGCAGGCATGTTTGAGTGGTAAAACACTAGCTGTTAAGTGTGCAGGCCCCTGTCCGTGTGTTAGCAAGCCTGTTCCAAAACCTGAAATAGAAGCATCTTCTGTTTCCAAACCAGGTGAACACACACATACATCAGATGCATACTAGTGTAATGTTATATACATTATCGCTATTATTGAGATATTTTCACTTTTCTGGGGTTTGTAAAAGCCAAGATCATCAAAATGTACAAATCAGATTTTTGGAACATGTTTTGGATTACAAGTAAGATCCATCTGTCACTGTTCTCAGTGTTCTCTATTATATAATTATATCCTGTATCCTCTTTTACAAATCCTTACAGATCAATTAAAATTTTAGGATTTGGTACTGCCCAGAGACTTTTAAAAAATCCTATCTTTTTGAATCCATGTCCCACAAGGGAAAGGTGAGGAAAAAGATGGAAATCTTTCAATTATGTGACAGAACCTATCAATCTTCCATCTGCATTGTGGACAAGGAAATTAATGTTGCACTGTTTTCCCAAAAGGTCTTTTCTGGAATCTTTGTTCTTTCAAAATGCAAATGAAAATCTAGAGTATGACGTAAAGTGGAGAAGCTGCAATGTGTACAGTTATGACCTGAGTCACCCTTTCCGACTGATCAGTATTGATCTCTTCCATTGATTCGCCAATAAAATAATAAATTCATGACATATAATCCCTGCTAAGGTCAATAAATTCCAGGATATAGTACTACAACATGTGGAAAGGTCCAAGGAAGGTCAACACAAAGATGTCCGCATACACGATGACTTTTTTTTTAATACTCTGCTTGTCTCAGGCAGTTTTTGCTTGTCACTTGCTCATTGGGGGGTCTAGATCTTCACATGGATTTCGTCAATGCTGTTTCGTGACAATGTCTATTGTGAACTGTGCTATACAAATAAAACTGAATAGCTTTCCCCTCCTCATTCTCACTCTGTCTTTCCCTCTTGTTTTCTCTCTATAGAGACCTGCACAGGTCAGGACTTGGCAGATTTGGGAGACAGGCTCAGAGATTGGTTTCAGCTTCTCCATGGCAATGCTAAAATGAACAGCTCTGGCAGACAAGGATCAGGAACAGCGTCAGGTTAGTAACAGCGCACACTTTATCTCTCAGTGACGATGACCACACATTGACTCATTAGGTCGTTTGTACTTTACACGTATCCACTAAATGATCTCCTGCTACAGCGTTCGAGAAGAACTTGGTGGCTGGCTGCAAGGACTCGATTGGCTGGATGTTCTCCAAACTGGACACCAGTAATGACCTCTACCTGGACCACTCTGAACTGGCCGCTATAAACCTGGAGAAGTACGAGGTGTGTATTAGACCGTTCTTCAACTCCTGCGACTCGTACCATGACGGCAAGGTGTCCACAGCTGAGTGGTGTCTCTGCTTCTGGAGGGAGAGTGAGTTGATTCAGGATCTCTTTTTATCTATCAAATAGAGGATATATAATTCTCCCGTTCTCACATTTTGAATGCATTTTTATTACAACAGTGCAAAGATTGATTTGACAGTTGAGACAGTTTGATTATGCACCATGTGAGATGACTCTTCTGCCCTTTAGAGCCCCCCTGCCTGGCTGAGATTGAGAGACTCCAAGTGAAGGAGGTAGCCAAGAGGAAACCAGGTACCCATTATAATTACGATCGTGTGCGCGTGTGTGTGTATGAGTGTGCAATGCGTAATGGGTGTAATTTCTGGAATAGGGGAGCAGAAGGTACAGTTAAGAATTGATTAGTTGGATTTCTGGCCACTGTTGTGGTTTTACTGAGAATTAGACGGAACATTCTAAAAAAAGAGGAGAAGATCTAGAAAGCTTAACATTTTGTGTTTTTTTTTCCAGTAAAACCTCGAATAGTATTTCCGAGAAAACACACACACACAAATGTACAGTAGATGAAAAAAGTAAATGTTCACTAAATTTTTATATTTCTTCTTCTTCTTTCTCATATTCTTCTGATTATTATTATTACTATTATTACTATTATTATTGGCATTGGGGGCTCAGTGGTAGGCTTCCCGTCAGCCATGTGGAAAGCCTGGGTTCGAGACCGAGCCCCTGGGGTTGTAGGACCCCCTTAGTGCCCATCCTCAGGCTGGATAAAAATGCGAGGGTTGTGTCAGGAAGGGCATTTGCAATAAACCTGCGCCAAAAATAGGGTGTGGATCTGGTGATCCTCTGTGGCGACCTCGAATGAGGAACAGCCAAAACTACCAACAATATTATTACTGCCTTTGGGTCTGTGTGAGGGGAATTTGCATGTTCTCCCCATGCTTGGTGGGTTTCCTACAGGTACTTTGATTTCCTCCCACAGTGCTGGCATGCAGTGTCGGTAGATTGGTGTTTCCAAATGGCTCGTAGCTTATTATTAAGTGTGTGAGTGTGTGTTTGTGTCCTGCAGTGAGTTGGCAACCCATCCAGAGTGTATCCTACCACGTGCCCTAAGTTACCTTGGATAGGCTCCAGGCCCGCCTATGACCCTACACAGGATAATCTGTATAGATGATCGATATAATAATAATAATAATAATAATAATAATAATAGATGATCAATATAATAATAATTATATAGATGATCGATATAATAATAATAATAATAATAATAATAATAATAATGTTACCTTCGTGGGCAATGGTTTCCTCCAAAAGTCCAAAGACATGCGGATTAGGCTAATTGTCGTTCCCAAATTGCCCGTAGTGTGTGAGTGCGTGTTTGAGTCGGTGTATGTGTGTGTGTTTGTGTGTGTGAGTGCCTATAATATAAGACCACTCTGTTCAAAGAATCTTGTCATGTAATCCTCCGATCTCATTCTGCCTTACCTGGTGTATAAGACACCTGCATTGAGCTGTAATGTACAGTGACGGTGTGGGATGACAGGTGTCCCCTTAAGGGGCACAAACCGTGAACCAGTCATAGTGCTGTCACTGGGTTATTAACAGTGTTCAACCCTGTACGGAAGATGGACAAGTGACGTCTCCCTCTCTACAGACATTCTATTCCACTTATATATATTGGAAAAACCTATCAGAATTGAAATGATCTTTTTCCAATTTAAGAGGAAAATAGAATATGAAAATCGGCATTTCCGTTCAAACGTATGCCTCCAAACTGAACAGCAGGGATTTCATGCTAAAGGACACAGGGTCAGGATCCGTCCGCTATCAGCTGGGATCAATCCACAACCTTTTGCTCTGGCTGCAGGCCATCAAAAGGGAATAGCTGGGAGAGTCTTTCTGTGTCTGCTGATAAGCTTTCTTATCTTTTTTCTAAATACTTTCTAATCTCGTGGTCTCTAAAGTGCCATTCAAGGCGGCCCGTTTTTCTCTGATATCACTGTTCAACAATAAACACTAACATAGACTGCTTTATAAATGACTTGTGCATGTGCATAGCTGACGTCATGTTCCAACAACAGTACAAGTGAGTATTTAACAATGCTTTGTGTATGTAGGTATGTTCATCCCAAGTTGTGATGAAGATGGCTACTACAGGAAGCTACAGTGTGACCAGAGCAGAGCAGAGTGCTGGTGTGTTGACCTGCATGGCACTGAGGTCACCGGGTCACGGGTTCGTGGTAAACCTGACTGTGGTGAGTGGCCTACAGGATGTGACGTGAAAGCAGTGGTCGGTTAATAAGATCTTTAACATTAAGTGAGTAAACTATTATTCTTAGTATTTTGTCAGTTCACTTAAAGTATGACTCGACGAGACCCCTGTGAGTGTGTTGTAGAATCTGGAACCAGGACATTAGCAGCAGATCCTTTAAGGGCTGAAAGTTGTGGAAGGAAGGTGCGGCCTTCATGGATCAGATTTGTTTGTCCAGCACATTCCATGGATGCTCGATTGGATTGAGATCCGGATCAACAACCGTGAACCCTTTGCCTGCCAAAGCCCATAACCTGCTAACTGCATGTTCTGATTTCTGTCTTTCGTGGCCAGCAATAATGTTTTTTCAGCAATTTGTGCTGCATTAGCTTTTTCTGTGAGATCGAACCAGACAGGATAGCCTTTGCTTCCCACAGGCTTAAATTAACCTTGGGTGCCCATGACCCTATTTACTGGTGTACTGTATAATTGATAATGAGTATAACTGTTACGGCTGATCAGTATGTAACACTACAGTCTTATGCTTTGTGCCAAGAACAATGGAAGTGTTTACTGTATGTACTTATGTACTAATGGCAGTGTATATGTAGTTTTCTGCACTTAAGATTCACTAAAGACAAAAGTGCACATTTGCACTTTGTGCACTTTGGAACATGGACAACCACACGGCCGCTAACGCACAAATCAGTACTCTTCCATTTCATACTCCATGTATTGAAAAATATAGTACTCTCTAGTGCAATTAATAGCATTGTAGAAAATTCTTTCCTTTAGGTCACGGGCAGTTTCAATTTCACTGAATATCATACTGTGTATAGATGTGTATGTGACATATAAAATTAGAATTTGAGATCAATCATGTTGAAATCTATTGATTAGGGGAGGCCATGGAAGAGTGCATCAGAGCACTCATGAATGATTTGATCAGTAAAACCATCCCGGAATCATCTATACATATAATAGAACTGTATATTAGATATATAGATATTTGCGAGAAAAAACAAAAAAAGTAAGATGAGTAGTAGACGTCAAAATGTTTTTTTGGAATTTTTGTCTGTCTCATAGTTTTTTTTTGTCTGTTCACGCATCACGTAAAAACTACTGAACTAATTCCAATGTGGTTTTCACATCTACTAACATACAGCATAGGCTTTGTTTCATCGCAGTCGGCCAATGGGAAGAGAAGATATGCTACTTTAAAATGTCAATGGAAAACGGCCTTATGTCATTTAAAAAAAATCGACCTTGGAATAATCATTAGATTAATAATGCGTTTATCAGTGTGCAATTGAAATCTACTTAATAAACGTGATCTCACACCTTCATTCCGCGCAATTCACGGTAACACCCATTCCAAAAAATTCAATAGATGGCGCTGTACATTTTTTAAAACACGCATATGAGTGTGCAATTAAATTCTAAACCCTATCTGCGAGTCAAATGATCTTACGAGGTTGAGATCCTTTGCTGTGACCTTTAGCCTTTTATTCTTGAACTATAGTAAACTACTTTAGAAAATGCCTGAAATGAGGCTGTCTCTAAAGGCAGCGATACAATTTGTTAGAACGTCTATTGCATATAGCGTGTATTACAAACAATTTGTTAATGTATAAGCCAATCGAAAAGCTGTCTGTACATTCTCTCTGTGTGTGTGTGTGTGTGTGTGTGTGTGTGTGTGTGTGTGGTGTAGATGAGTTAATGGGCTACTCTGGAGACTTTGGCAGTGGAGTGGGATGGGAGGATGAAGAAGAGAAAGAGACGGAGGAGAACGCAGAAGAGGCTGAAGAAGAAGAAGATCCCGAACCAGAAGAGACCGATGATGGAGGATACATCTGGTAGACAAAGTTCCCCGTTATTAACGCACCTGTGCTCTTCAAGGCCCATTTGTTATCAGTCTTAATTCATTAGCATATTGCGTGATGGAAGCTGTTGGAAAGGCTTAATGGGTGATTTTTACACATATTTATAACAGATTTCAGGTTCTTTAACTTCTCATGCTGTTGCTTTGTCAGAACATTCAAACCTGATCAGGTGTAGAAATACAAAAAAAATTATTTGAACTTGAAATCATCACATTTAAGCATTAAATTATGTTGCCTATGCTAGCTTCTAGCCACATGATAATGTGCTGAGTATAACGCGTTCATCATTAATCACGTCTAAAACAGTGACGTGAATGGGAGTCTATGCTGCTGTTCAGAAAGCGAAACTAGGGAACTTGCTTGCTTGTAATTGAGAAGCTTATCAATCCGGGCTTTAGACATTAACCTCCGACTGAGGTTTTGATTCTGGTTACAGTATGTTTTATATTAGCTTGTGTAATAGCGAAACCGAAAGTCGCTCAGTTGTGCTGAGGAGCAACCATTCGTTTAAGTGATGTAATTAATGAATTGTATCCATATTAGACAGGCATGAACACAAGGTTGATCTCAGTAGATGATCCTATTCATAATGATCAGTAATATATTTCTGTCCACAACTTTCATTATGTATTAATCCCAAACCACTAATAGAGCCGATGATGATGATGGCGATAACAGAAACAATCCTATCAGAAGTCAAATGTTCCACGTTTCATTTTCTGACGGATAAAAATGATCATAATGTATAAAACACAAGTTACTAAGTTTTTTTTAAAAAATTATTATTATTATTAATTTTTATTACACACAACCACATCTGATGATAGAAGTTGTCATGTGTGTTTGATTTTCCTGAACGTCCTCCTCTTCGTTTTCTTTATACTGTACTTGCCAATTTGTAAACTCAGAGATGTGTGATCGTCTCATACCTTTCGCAGGATTTCTCGCAAGGAGTGTGATCGATAGTTTTTACAGTAATTGCATGTTAGATAAGAGGAATGTACAGTTACTGTATGAATGTTAAAAATATAGCACTCTGATATGACATCTTTATGTTCTTCATGTCACTGTGAGTTATTGTGATAAACAGAGACATCAGTGCAGTGCAAACAAGGTGGCAGAATTCCAAAAAAACAAAAACAAACAAAAAAAAAATCGAAAAAGTTATTGTGTACAGTATACTAAGTTGTGTTTAGATTGTTGCATTTTGTCTTTTATTATATGGAAATAGAAGTACTGTATATCGTGACATTTTGAAGGAAACGCTCTTTGACAGAACAACCTAGATTAAGAGTTTAAATGTGCAGCAATGTTAAGGATCGCTGTGTAAATCATATCAACTGACCGAAAGGATTATTTATTATTATTATTATTATTATTATTATTATTATTAGCTGGAGAGATTTGCTAGAGGAATGATTAGAAGTGATGAACACATCCCACACAGCGTACCAGCACTGTAACAGCTTTGTAATGACACATATTCTTTTGTGAATGTCAGATTCAGATGACGCTGCTGCCTTCTTTCATGAATCTACGACATGTATGAAAAAAAAAATAGATCTGTTAGTGTATAAACATAGCTATCTGCTGCGGATTATTGTGATTATGCTTGCATCGTCACTGTTTGCGTATGTAAAGTTGGTTATATAGAGCTGTGGGAAGTGGTTGATTCAATGCGCTTTAATGTAACGTGAGAGAATATCAGCAAAATGCAGACATCTCGTGCTTAGCTGATACTTCACACATGCTGAGTTCATGCTTACAGGAGAGACGTGAACATGCGCTGTAGTTCCAAGACGCCTTTTTTTTTATTTCGCATTCAAACCAGATATTCGGACGAAAGAAAATAATGTGGTTATCTGAACAGATGCAAGTCTAGACGAAAACCACGAAACATTACAGAATATCCAAGATCGAAATCCTACAGAAGAACATCCACTCCTTTTATCTCTCTCTCTCGCTTTACATTAGCATTACGCTGCTACCGTGTACTCATCTCTGCTTCGCTCAGCTCGTGACATGTTTTCTCACTGTGTTTGATATTTGATAATAAACCAGCACTGGAATTATTTTTACTGTTTGGTTTCTTATTACATTATTACAGTACCACTGTGTACATGTTTGGCTTTTCAGGTATTATGTGACAGAATAAGAACATTCAAACACAGCAAAAAGTCTTTAGCATTCATGTTGTTTACCCAAGATAGGAAACCTGTCCTGGTCTGTAGCGGCTCCCTGTGGTGGAAAATGGAACTGCATCTATAGAAAAAAAAAGTATCACTGTACAGTTAGTTCACTCGCACCTGAGGAACAAGTTACATCTAAAGCTCAGGGGTCCACCTTGCAAATGCAATTTTTTTTGTTTACGTGTGCTGATAAATGGCAAAGGATAAGTGTTTTCTGCCAGGCATTCACTGTAAAAACAACCAAATTGCACATTTCTGTGTTGTAACAACAGCGGTAGCTAAGTACAGTAGTTAGACTGATCAGTAGGTCATGAGTTCAAATCTCAGCACCAATCAAGCTGCCAATGCTGTGCTCTTGAGCAAGATCTTTAACTCTTAAAAGCTCAGTTCTAGAGGTGAGATATATTCAAGTCCATGTGTATGAGAGTTTCTGCCAAATGCTATAAATGAAATGTGAATGAACAGTTGTGAGAAAAAAAAAAAAAAGGTTGACACTGGGGGACGACAAAAAAAGGAGCAGCTGGTGTTGCTGTATAATGCTGCCATTTCAATGGCACTAGAAGAGACTATAAATGAGTCCTGAGGAAAAGAAAACACACAGGGCTTTGAAGTTTTGTTATTAGCCATTCAGATCAAATACAGATTGATACCTGGTTTTGGACGCACTATCAAATGTGAAATCTCAAAAAAAAAAGGAAAAAAAAAGGCTCATTTAGCAGTAGTGGTGCATAAACTACAGGGTGGGAGAAAATGAAACAGGCGATATTAAATTGAAGGCTATAGAACTTCACTGGAATCACTGGAAGAAAACAGTCTCTAAATAGAGAGGATTATACAAATAGAATTTCATATTTCTGGCATCAATAGTACATAAACGATAGTACATAAAAGCAACATAAACAAAGAGGGCCGACCGCTTGACTGTTCAAAAGCAAGCGAAGATCGTAGTGTGGAATGCCATTGTTCTTGTGCAGAGATGTTGGCGTACAGTGAAAGGGAGGAATACAACACTACGTCTGTAAAAAAATTGTCAGACTGTGCATTCCATCCTCGTTGGCCGTTTGACGAAACTGACGCCACCGGAGCAAGATTTGCTCCTATGTAATAAAGTGCATGTATACATTTGTATTAGAAATATGAACTTTATCACCAATTTTTAATGCCTAGTTACTTTCACCCACCCTGTAGATTAAACTGGACCTTCAGCTATTGGTCAGACCTTGGTTGTTTTACATGCATTGACAACATTGTTGATCCTGCTCTCCAGCACAAAACCTATAGAGGTTTGTTTGATGTGCACAATGGAACACTTTGGTCTGAAAAACCACCACACTCTTAATTGCTTAGAAATCTTAATGGGACAGCAGGTGAAATACCAAAATAGGCCCCATGAATGTACAGCTAATGAAAAAAGGTACAAAAACTGCTAAACATTACTTCAGAAAAACGATGCGGTTATTATCTGAGATAACTGGCCCTGGGATTACAGGAAAAGGTCATGCTGAAACTGTGTCTGATGCAAATTTATTGACTAATATTGTGTCTAATAAGTGTGATCATGGCTGCTCTGATATCACATTGCGACACTGCTAGAGCATTTATACAATGATGGTTAATAAGAGACTAATAAAGAAAAATTCGAACAAAAGGGATATTATTAAGAAACCCAATGTATTAATAATGGAGACAATGAATATTAGTGATCTACGAGGCGACCGTGTTGGTAGCAGCAACACAAACACTGCAGATTTGGAACCTGTCTGAGCAGAGTACACAGATGAGGAGGTTAAAGAACAGGACAGACTAAGGATCTGATGCAGGTAACTCAATATTGAGGGGAAATCAGAATTTTCTTTGAACAGAATTTTATACAGAATAAATAATTGACCACTGAAATAAAGTTAATCTGCAAAATTGTCATAGTAGATTTGTTCATTAATTGTGGGGGAAGGAGATAAACAGGTAATATGAGGGTGAGTCGAAAATGCTCCATGTTCTGGTTATATTAAAACTAACGTATTGTTGGCCACACTGTCTTATCAGCACCTTCCATTCAAGGCTACTGTCTCCCCAGTCACTGCTGTGCAGGTGTGACTGTGTTACATAGATACATTTGAGCAAAAATGGATGTCCCACTTGATTTGTACAAAAAAAGAGAAGCGCTAAGGAAGATTTTTAAATGGTTTCTTACTAGTGATGAGATGTAAATTAATCACTATGAGCAAGAGAGTAAACTGCAGAGTAAAGAACGGGAAAATCGTCTATTGCTAACCAAGAAAAAGTTCAAATGTCAACCCTTAGCTCCAAAAATTTATGCTTACAGTTTTCTGGGATTCTCAAGATCCAGTATTGAACAGTATCAGAAAAAAAAAAGTTTCAATCATGAGTAATACTCGCTACAGCGAGACACTAAGTGAAGAACTGAAGCCTTATCTTCAGATTAAACACAGAGGACTGCTATCCAAGGACATCGTGAGCTTGCATGACAATGCACATCTGCACACTTTTGCCCACATTGTCGACACACTGCAAAAACTCGTTTTGAGGTGTTAAAGCATCCTGCTCTAGTCCAGAACTTTTTGTTCCTGTTGTCACGGTTTGTTCCCCTGAGCACAGCCCTAAGAGGACAAAGATTAACTTCTGATAGAGTGTTACATTCATGGTTTGCAGCTCAGCCTAAAAAAATTCCTCAATGAGGGAATACAAAAGCTTGTTGAAAGATGAGCAAGTGCATTGAAAAGCAATTATGTATTTGTCTTCTAAAAGTCTAATTAAAAATTCTACAGCCAGGATGCAAAACATGCAACTAGATAATGATTTTTCCAGCTTATTTTACTATAAACATCAGATTTGACCCGAATAGCTCGGATATACCTTTTATACAACTCCTCCAGAGGCATTACTAGCTTTTTCTTCTTCTTCTTTTTTTTTTATTAAAGCAGCAACAAACATATAAATGCTTATCATCCACAGCCCGTAATTCAATACTCTATTCACTCTGAGATATTTACTGCACTGCAGCAGTGCGGCATGGCATTTGTTCAAAGTGGCAATGTACAATTACAGTACCACTCTGTGAAGGCCTGATACTTCACGGCATTTCCCACTGCTTTGATGCAGAAAGCTCCACATTTATTCTCTCCATCTAACTTAAAGGTAAAACTGGTTATTCAAAAGATCCTTTGTCCATGTTATCACGTACAAATTTCTTCCACCAAGATGGAATAAAGAACTTAAAAATACAAAACACAATCAGAATATTTAAAATATTTATCGCTGATTTTTTTTTTTAACACAATGGATTATTTTAAATATCTGCAAATTCTTGTCAAGGTTATGAACTGTAAAGACAGAGACTGTCATGTACAATAATTGTGTGCAAAACAAAACGAGAGACGACAATCACATTCGTACGTTACTCACTGCTGCATTTACTCTCGTATCGGTCGATATTCATAAAATACCTGCAGCTTGTGAAGAACCTGTTTATGTTGATGTGTTACGACAAAATATGAACACTATCTACAGTATGACATTATATACCTGAATAAATGATTGTATAAGATCTAAGATAAAGATAAATATATGCTGACTAGCAGGAAATAAACAAAGTTGGTCATATTATGGTTAGATTGCACATTACTAGATATTGTGCGAGTCATGTCTAAAGAGCAACAGGCAGGATGGAAAATATGCAAGTGTATGTGTTGGAAAAGAACAAAGCTTCCATTTCACACACAGACTACCCATATGGAGCAGAAATGTTGATGTTTTAATACAAAATGTGTTCATGTATTGAAGTTGCTCATTAAATACAGAACCAGTGGGTGTACTCGAGACGTTGGACTTTGTATTTTTGTATTTCAATGTATTTATGGCTCAAATGCATGAGATCCTTTTGTGTAATATGCACCTGCAGCGCTGTCATTATGCTTATATACAGCCTACTTTTGTGTGTGCACGCGATGAATAGCTTTCAGGCCCAAAATGCAGTGTTAAATACTTTAATACTGTAAATGTCTTCAGACAACTTAACTTAAAATCAATCTTAGTGGAATGTACTAGGTGAAAGGAATGTGTGTGCGAGTGTTTTAAAAACCATTTCTTATACTAATACACCAGGTTCTTCCTTAGTCCTTTATCACAATCTCAGTCTCTCTTTTGTTAAAGTTCATCACTCAGAGGTAGGAGTCCTTTAAAGCAGAAACCTCCGTTTACTCAATCAATGTACTGTGAGAGCCATCTGAACCCTTCTCCATAGCCTTGTTTCTTTAGCACGCTGCACATGAAGACTTCCATTGGCCGTGCATTTAGCTCCTTCAAGGACACGATTCCCTGAAAAACAGAACACTCAGGATGAACATCATACTGTCATTATGTTCCACTTGTTTTTTTTTTGTTGTACAGAGCTAGATCTGGAGCTGACAAATACACCAGTATAGTTAGACAGAATAATTGGTTAGAGGACAGATAATAAAGGCCTATGGAAGAGCTTACATGTGTGTTTTTTGCACATTTTACTAAACAGACTCCAGGGTTCAATAATTATGCATACAAAATCACAATCTGCAGAACTACCAAAATGATCAAATTAGACAAAAAACAAAACAAAAACCGGAGAGCATATAATCATTGCTGCATATGATCTTGACACTTGCATTCACACAAGAAAACCTACCAACGTCACTTCTGATGTCTCTTTTGTGGATGTGTTTTGTGTGTACATTTTATTAGGTTTTACTATATTATCCTTCTTACTATAATGGCAGTTCTAGCTGCAAGGCAAATCCTGTAGTATTTCTACAGTACAATAATTCACAGACCTGTATGACAGACCTACAGTAACATTTTCTAAGGCTTGTATAACTGTTGATATGATGAGGTGTGGTATATATGGATGAGGTTTTCCATATACAGATCAGCTATAACATTAAAAGATTAAAACCACCTAGGTTTTATAGGTTTTTATTAAATGTGTGATAGTGTATTAAATGAAAAATGGAAATTGTATTCCATTTTTGAGCATCAACACTGGAAAGCAAATAGGAACTAAACAGTGATTTTGGGAGACATTGGAAAACTAGAAAGAACATTAGAGCCAATCGTTTAAATACGCTGCTAGAGGGTTCTTTTTGGCCAGTGGTTCCCAAACACCGGGATACGAACCGTTACCTGGTCATGGATGATTTGGTCCCGAGCCGCACAGAAAGAATTATACAATATATATATGGGCGTCTCCCATTCACCTTCTGTCTGGAACATCGCAACATGATTCACTTGCTCCAAGCCCGCTCTGTTTAATAAATGTGGCCTTAAAAGTGTTTTTGAAGCTTCACCTCTGATGACGTTCTGGATTAAAATCAAAGCATCACAAAAGTAATAAAAACGCTGCTTCCATTTTCAACAGCCTATCTTTGTAAGACAGAGTTATCTGCAGTGACAGCAACTAAAATTAAATTACATAGCAGACTGGACATGTGGAATACACTTTAGGTGTCAATTGTCCCCCATCACTTCTAAATGGGAACACCACATCACAAGGAAGCAAGCTCAGAGCTCACAAGCGTTCCGTGTTATGGTATGTTGTATATATTATGCACTTTATTATGCTTTGTTACGAGTATGTGATGGCCAGTCCATGGAAACTGTACTGGTCCGTGGTACACAAAAAGACTGATTTAGGCCACCAAGCTGTACCACTTCTAGAAGAAGCTTCATTATCATTATGTTTACAGAATACAAAATATTAAAGGGAAAAATATATATATTTTACGTTTCTATCAAATTTCTCAAATGTGTAAATATGTACATGAATGTTCTAAATTCTGACCTTCCCAGTGGTCTGTCCATTCAGAGCAAAGAGCTCCCGTAGCTTGCCTTCGCTCAATGCTTCTGGGCGATCGATTTTATTCCCCAGCACCAAGACAGGCACGTTCGATATGGTCTCGTCTGCCAGCAATGCCTGAGCATGAGAAAGATTGAGGTGGGTTTTTAAATATTCAGACCATTTTCTTAAAAGATGAAACCGTAAGTAACACAAATAGGTTCAACAACTCACATCCAGCTCAATCTTGGATTCAGAGAGACGTGGATAATCTGCACAATCAACGAGGAAGACGATTCCGTTCACAGCTGGGAGGTAGTTCTTCCACACTCTCCTGGCTGAAGGAACAGCAGCACAATAACATTACACTGACGTTAAAGAGCTTGGTCCAAGTGCCCACAAATTCAGAATTCTAAATTTGGACAGGATTGTTTTTAATCACAGTTTAGTACAATTTACAACAAAAAAAAAAGTTAGGTCTGACCTTGTAAATGTCCACCGAGATCAAACGTGGTGAAAGTCATTCCAGCAATCGTCAGCTCTTCTGAGGCTAAAAGCACAGACTTGGATCAGTGATGGACATTATTTGAAATATATTAAGGTTAATTATGTGTACCTCATGAAAAAGGTATACTTACTAGGATGTAGCGTAGGCACATGTTGTCCCAGCCTGTCATCTTTCAGCATGTGGAGTAAAGTTGTCTTTCCGGCATTGTCCAATCCCAGGAAAACAAGTTTCCCGGATTTCTTATACAAACCTGCCGGTTAAAGAAAGAAAACAAAAGCCTCATGTTACAGCATAGCCCCTTAGGATGATTTGGTGTCTAGGAATATTATAAGACGACACCAAATGAAAACTGCACTCAACATGAAGTCGAGTAAAAACACTTGGACATCCTGTTTTTAGTTTATTTACATGCTAAAAGGTTACAAATGAAATGTGGGTGTAACCTGCAACAGGACAACAAACACTAAAGCATAATGAATAAAAACAATTAAATCAACCAGTTAAACCAGTTACAAATTAAAATTAACCAGAAAGTGAAAAAGACATCAGAATTTTGCCATGACACTTTTTTCTTGTTAGACACAGTTTAAAAACAGCAGTCTATTAAATTTATTCATTACAAAACTAAATGAGATGCACTTTGATCCAAAAAACCCCACAAGATTACTGAGGTTTTTACTTTCCATTTAAAATGGGAAATAAACAAAAGGTTTGGAAATTCTGAAATATCTACAACAAAGAAATATATATTTACTGTCGTGAATAATTGCTCTTTACTATTAATGGACTATTTCTAGATCTCTACTGTTTTAAGAATTTGAATTGCAAATTGTGTGATCAACAGCAGGTCAGACTTTCCTTATGCCTAATCTTTTCTACTGAAGCATGTGTTCAGATTACTCATTGTGTAATTTTTAAAAAAATCTGAAATGGATCAAAGTATTACACAAATTATGGAGTTAATGCCAGCTTGAGTGCACGCTCTCATTAAAACAAAATAGGGACAAAAATACTACAAACCTCGAAACCCATTTAATATAACAAAGATTACTATTGGTTAACTATTAAGTTTTGACCATTATTATTTGCAATACAAAAATATGGCAAAATTAGAAAAGAATGAAAAATAGTAGCATTTTCACTAGTGTGCTCAAACTTTCGGCCTTCACTCTGTGTCATGAAAAAAGGGCAAAATAAATAATAATTAAAAAAACTATCACTTGACTTAAAACAAATCAAACAGTCCTTAGGAATACTGCAACTATGATGATCTAACCATGGCTTTAAAATTACGGTTCAAAGGGCAAAGAATAATGAACTGTACAATGGTGATATGGCACTTTTCAGATGATTGTGGGTATCATCTGGTATTAAACACATTTAGTACTTTTAATACACGGTGTAAAAAAAAGAAAAAGTAATTTAGCTGATGATCTTTCAAGTTCCTTTACATTTTTCTTTTCTCTCTTTTTTAAAAATCATATTGAACAACTTAAAGAAGGAAAAGATTCGTTCAAAAACATTTTTTTTCGACCAGTCTTGAGCTTCTTTAAATGAATCTTTTAAATAATCATATGGTGAACAATTGTAAAGAAAATCGACTCAAGAATGGTGTTACATGTTGCTTTCCACTGTAAATATTTACTTCACTTCTATTAGATGTGTATCAGAAAACCCCTGATCTTTCTTTCTTAAGATTTTTTTTAAAAAAGGAAGTAAATATAATCACACATTATTTGTACACCTCATTACTTGTGATAATGAGGAAGAACTAAACTAAACTTAAACCTAAAACTAAGAACTAAATAAATGCCTTTTTATTAGAAGCTACAAAAGCTTTTCTTCTTGTTTCTTTATATTGTAGGTGTGTGGCCATTTTTCTTTTTACTCAAGCAGGTCAGGCAGTTTATTAAATGCGCACAGAAACTTACCGAGAAACTGGAGAACACCGCTAAAGCCTTTGTAGATCCAGTCAAATATAAACGACATGGCTGTGGCGTGTTGTGAAGACTAAGACAGCTAGGAAGATCCGGTCAATTCAGTCTAAAACAAACGTGAAAGCAAAATGAATGTCTTAGAAACTCTGACCATTCCACTGGTTTGTAGAGTTAAACCGGTGAAGCGGCATTAGTCGGTCTGGTTTGGTATGAATCACTGAAAACTCCGGCTCTTCCTTTATCCTATGACACGTGTATCTAGGCAAAGGGTCAACATGACGTGCCAAGTCACACGGAAACGCGAACAAGAACCGCCCTCTTCTTCTGCGAGCATGCTAATCTCTAGCTCAGCTAGCTACCCTCTCCCTTCTCTTAGCAATATAGCTAATGTTTCCGACACTTAAAAAAAACAAAGTTAGCTAATTTTAACTGAAAGCTTACGTAATGTAGGATAACTACGCTAAACCACACACACTGAAGTGCTAACATTATATACTAGCCTACGTGTGACTATTTATACAAGCGGTTCTGTAATATGTTCTGTGATACAGCCTTATAATTTAGCAAACGAGTTCCGTCCAATTCTTTAATACTAATACTAAAGAAATCTTCACCTGGTCAGGATATTTTCGTGTCCACGGCCTTTTTCGACCCACAACCACCACCACGGCGCCGGACTAATTCTCAACGTGTACGTTTTAAATGATAAATAATAAGGATTAGCTCGACTAAGGAACCGAGAGCTAGCTGGAGGCGGCAGAAGACTGCGGCATGTCTTCTTCTGTGACAGGAAATAAGCTCAGGAACATGTATAACTTGCTATCGCCATCTGCTGTCCTGGAGTAATTAAAAACACCTGCTGGTGTGCGTGGCTATGTTTCTTGCCAGAGTGGCCCCACCCAGGAAGAAGAGGAAGAAGAAGAAGAAGAAGGTGATTAATGTTGCTAATTAAACACTCGCTCGTCGTCGCACATTATCACTTATCTTGTACAGGGTTACAGGGGGCCTGGAGCATATCATTGTAGACTTTGGACATATGGGGGTGGGGGAGACTCTGGCCAGGATGCCAATCCATCGCAGGACACACAGTTAAGTAGAGGAAACCCAGCATGGTTAGAACATGCAAACTCCATTCACACAGACCCGAGGCGGGAAACGAACACCGACCCTGGAGCCGCAAGGCCACAGTGTTAATCATTATTCCACCATATGCTGTCTCATATGATGCAAAACTTTTTATAAAACTCCCTATACCTATAGTGTTTGTTGTTGGTTGTTGCATTCTGCTTTTATCTATCTTTTGTGTAGTTTCTAGACATTTTATTTACATTTTAATTAATTAATTAATTAATTAATTAATTTTTCAGTGTGTATATATTTTTTTCCCTTTTTTTGCTCTTAAAGCAGTCTGGCACAAGAATTCTCTCCAGGATTAAAAAAGGTATATAATATTTTTTAACATTCATTCGTTTATTAATTTATTCATCTTCAATTCTGTATCCTGTACAGGGTTGCAGGGGGCCTGGAGCCTATCCCAGGAGACTTTGGACAGGGTGCCAAAGGGACACACACACAATTTAAGAACATTAGTTAACTTAATCTGCAGGTCTTTACACCGTGGGAGGAAACCCACCAAGCACAGGGAGAACATGCAAATTCCACGCACACAGACCTAAGGCGTGAATTGAACCCTTGACCATGGAGGCCACAGTGTGTTTTCATAACAGGTATGATTTTTTAAAATTTTTATTATTGTCTAAAAGGACTGTCACACAGAGTAATGGTGTGCAAGCAAGTTTAACCACAAAAGTGAACTACTTTCTAGTCCTACTGACCCCCCCCCCCCCCCCACAAAAAAAAAAAAAAACTGTGAACAACATTCCTTATTTGTGACTTTTTACACAGCTTGCTGGACGAAAAAAAAGTGTTTCTTATGTGTCTGCCATTTATGTTATAATACTACTACCACTGCTGCTACTAATAATTATTATTATATTATACATTATACTCATAATAATAATTAAAATAATAATCCTTTTCATGTACAGAGAAAAAATGTCTATATTATGTCTCTATCTATCTGGGTTATGTTTTGGATGTTTTTAGTACAATGCATATTGATTATAATATTTGACATCTGTATTTCCAAGCACAGAAGTAAAGGTTTATTTATTATAAATTAAAAATTTCTGATCCAAAAGATAGTGCCATTGCCAGAGACAAGACATTGCCAAGAGCAATGCTTACTCATGCACTAATTTGAGCAAATTCACAAGCAAAAATGGCAACAACAAAAAAAGTACTACTAATGTGACAAAAATAATAATTAAAACTCATAATATTATTTTATATATCAGTACAGTACATCTGTTCAGTACATCAGTTCAGTAATCAGTCATATGTTGCCTTGTGATTACTTGCTGTAATAGTACCACTTGTCAGCTGGAAATACAGAAATGAATAGCATGAGTGTCATCAAATGATAACTGTGAACTCAACCAATCAGTTGCAGAAATTTTTGGAAAGCAATTATGTAATGAATATAAAGCTTGTTGATGAAATAAGCTTTTTTTTTTTTTCACTAGTATTACAGACATCTTTTGAACGTGTTGCACATTGGATGAATATGCAGGCTGTAAGGGCTGAATCTCATGCACAGAATAAGGATGATTACACAGCTGAGCTAGGAATAGGCTCTGGTTATTCCGTTACCCAGTGTGAATTGTGAAAGGCTAATTTTTTCTTTATCTGTTTGTTTGTGTGTATTGAATACAAAGGCATCAATATGTATTTAGTACGTTGGCATCAACACATATTCAATTTACCCTGTTTTTGAATTCACCTCTGAATGCAAACTGTTTCTCAGGTTTCTCATCTGGTACTTTATATTTTTGGACCAGTCCACTGTGGCTTCCAGGTATCCAGGCTCAAGCCTCCTTGCATCCTTAATATCTGTAAATAATGACAATATGCAGTCAGAGCTGGAAACTGAGCTCATGGTAAGTTCACACTGAAGTTTTTTTCAGAAGCTCACCATTAAAGTCTCCAGCATCTGGATCCTCAACCACAATCCACAATCACTTGCCAGTCTGTTTCTCCTTTGCTAGAATTCCCAACACTTTCACTCTGATGGTTTCTCCATGGGAGCAGACTTATACTAATGAGTGAGAGGTATTTTAGCAGAATGACAGACAAAAGTGGGCTAGAAACGAAAGGAAAAGAAAATGAACTAAAATGAATTTTGTCACAGTTTCTAAAATTAAAAGACTTTAATTTCTAACTGAGCTCTTTGTTCTAATATTTTAATAATTTGTTATTGTCTATAAGTTGACATATATGACATATATTATTTCTTAACATATATGATATATGTTATTCCTCTTGGCTGGTTAGTTGTTCATGTTAAATCATAATATTCACTGGCACAGAAAATGCACAGAAAAAAAGTAATGAAGAAAAAAAAAACAGGATCACCTTAGAGGGAAACAATTCTATGATTAAATCTGGCAGAACTGATCTCTTCCAGGATGACCACCTACTTCATCTGCAGGGCGCTAGGTCTCAGTGGTTTAATGAAGATGAAAATAATGTAAATTATATGTTATGATGTGCTACAGACACTTGATCTCAACCCAACTATGAGATTTTGCAAGATCACTTTCCGCAACCATCATCAAATCACCAAGTGGTGGAAAATCTTCGGGAAGAATTTTGTTTACCTGTTCAAAAAGCATTTCAGCAGATCCCGCAGTTTAAATTTATACGCACCCATATGATTTATCTATGGTATGTACAATATGTACAGTATGTATGTATGTATGATTAAGTGTTTAGTTTGTATGTTAATACTATGAACTGCTTTTTAACTGGGAGGTTAATTTCAACTGTCTGTTAATTAACTGACAAGTGGAATGCCTTAATTCAATTTCCTTATCTTTGTAATTCCTTTTACCTTGTTACCAATGTCACACATGTCGATGGGGTCATTGTCTCCTGGGCATTTTGTGTCATTATCTGTGTGGTCCTGAATCCTGCCATGTCTAACATGAAAGAGAAAGAAAATCAAATGATATGAAGAGGAAGAAGAAGAATAGGATAAAATGGGACTCATTTAGATCAAACACAATAAGCAAAATCACTGAAAGGAAATTACACTCTGTATTATAATTAATATTGTGTATGCTGTTAATATTGACTAATGAAACCAATGTTTCCTTTGTTAGAAATCAAAACTTCATATAAGTCTTTTCTTTTTGCATCTAACACCCTAAATACAACTTAATCATCAAACCTTTTATGAGGTGGAATTAGGTTATAATATCATAAATGTTGTAAAGCTTTAATAATTTACAGGGAGAGTCAAAGTCAAACCTGGCCTTGTGATGAAATTCATCATGAACGAAGGCATAAAAGCGATTGATATTTACAAAAAAAAACTTCAAGCACAGTATGGTGATGAGACGTTTAGCTGCAGTAAAATATTTGAATGGTTCAAACATTAAAAAAAAATTCCGGGAATGACAATTTTAGGTGGGTCGGATAACCTGTCATTAACTCTCGGAAGAGATGTACTGTATCTATCTGTGGGAACTGTACACACAATCATTCACAGGCACCACTACACACTACAGGAACTCAGCTGGGAGTTATTGCCACATCCCTTGTACTGTAAGTATCTCTCTGACATACAGAGAAAACCTTCATAGTCTCCAAGTACTCGTGAAACCATTGGATGAATTAGTGTAGCTTGAGATTATATAGAGAATTAAAGGTAGTTTTTTACTTTCATCACTGTGTTCTCTTATTCTGCACAACCAAAAGTCCCGGATTTACTTGAACGGCACTTTTTCGGCACATTGCAGTAAAATATCTGGCTTTGAATCTGACCTGAGGAATTGCTCCATAGATCCATATTCAACCTTTATGTGGAAATACATTACACACATAACGTAGATTTCCTTTCTTCACATCCTGCTTCAGTGGGTTCAACGGTTCTTTGGTCGTAATCTAAAGAATCCAGAAATTATATCTGGCATCTGATAATGGTAATATGTCTCCGGTATAATTTTAGAAATCTTAAAAATTTGGTAAATTTTCCTTTACAAATACATGATACAATCATGCAGTGTTGAACTGTTTCATTTTCTTACTGATAAGCAAACAAGATGTGATGTAATTATCTAAGTGAGTGACAGAAGGAGAAATTTTATTTGCGGATGATGTTGATCAGAGCCAAACAGCATGCTTTTGTTTCAAAATTATAATATTGTGACAGAAAGCAATGCAGACAATATACAGATGTTTTAAATGTCAGACATGCAGTCATGCGTCCTATCAGTGATATCTGTAAACAGTAAGAGTGATCCATACCTCCATATTTGCATTCGTTCATCTGGGTACCTCAACAAACTGTATAGAAGATGATCTGGTGAAAATCAGTGAAGAGATTGATAAGTAGTGATAGATGCTGTCCTAAATTATGAACTGTGAACAGATTTTGTAATTTCACATTTTTTTTTTGTCCTTCACAGTTCATGTCATGCCATCTGTTTTAAATGAGTATTTTAAAAGTATATATATAAAAAACAGAACTTAAAAATGCACTGTTAAGCATTTCTTACCGGCAGAACAGATTATTCTTAATGAGGTTAATGGATTATTTTGTTAGCTGGGGTTTTCTCATTGTTAAAGTGCAACAATTGCTTGGAAAACAAAACACTTCCAATAAAAATCTATATACCTTCTCCTCATCTACACAGAGGGGAATATCATGGAATGGAGAGATGTATTTTCCATCAGAGTTTTCTGTGAAGAGATTTGGTCTCATTACATGCTCTGATAGCACGCATATAAAATCAATAAGAAGCTACTCCTGAAACACTCTCACTCACTCATCATCTATAGCGCTTAATCCTGTATTCAGGGTCATGGGGGCCTGGAGCCTATCCCAGGAGACTTAGGGCACAGGGCAGGATACACCCTGGACAGCGTGCCAATCCATCGCAGGGCACAGACACACAAACATACACTCACTCAATCACACACTACGGGCAATTTGGGAACGCCAATTAGCCTAACCTACATGTCTTTGGACTGTGGGAAGAAACCCACCAAGCACGGGGAGAACATGCAAACTCCATGCACACAGAGACGGGAATCAAGCCTGGCCAGGGATCGAACCTGGACCCTGGTGCCCATCATGTCAGACCCTGATGTCTGACATGATGTGAAAGAAAAATATTAGATCATAGCTGATAAGTTTGGTTAAAATTTTATTTTAATTAAACAAAATAAGAATTAAAGGTGGCACAGTGGCCTAGTGGTTAGCACTGTTGCCTTGCACCTCCAGGGTCTGGGTTCGATTCCCGGCGAGGCTTGATTCCCGTCTCTGTGTGCATGGAGTTTGCATGTTCTCCCCGTACTTGGTGGGTTTCCTCCCACAGTCCAAAGACCTGCAGGTTAGACTAATTGGCGTTCCCAAAATTTGCCAGTTGTGTGTGAATGAGTGTGTGTACGTGTGTGCCCTGAGATGGATTGGTACACTGTCCAGGGTGTACCTTGTGCCCTAAGTCACCTGGAATAGGCTCCAGGCCCCCTGTGACCCTGAATACAGGATAAAAATGAGTGAGTGAGTGAATCAGAATTAATTTTAACAGAACTGTCTTGACTAATTGTGAGATGACCATAAGTGTTTATTGGGTCTTAAAACACTAATCTCTGAACCATTGTTATCACAAACTGTTGATTCATTGAACCTGTTACCCTCAGAAAAATAATTTTTTTATCTATTACCTATAATGACATTGTTAAAAAATGCTAAATAGCTACGATGTTACGAAAATTGTTATTGATGTTATTTATATAACTGTTACATGAGCATAACACGACAAATGGGCAGTAAGTACAGTAAGCATCCCTGCATCATACCCAAGAGTCAAACATTTGTCACGCATTTTATGTTTATGAACAACCCATATGGCTTTCATGCTAACATTTTGATTACACAGCAGGAATAACCAAACAGCCTACAATCATGAAAGGAAGAAAAAAGGAAAGAAAAGTCTCATATATGCAAGTTCCACTTCTCATGTTTACTGTCTCACATACCCGACTCATCTATAAATCAGTGAACAGCATGCTATCAGATGGTGAAAACAACTGATTGAAATGTGTTCAGTTACTCACTGAAGTAAACTCTGTAGTCTTGTGTGTTGGGTTTTCTTCTCTCTTCTGTACTAAAGCTCATATTGATATAGCAGGGCTGTTCTTATTGTCAAGCTCAGATTTTCCCCTTTAACTCTGCATAAGATTTTCCTGAAAGCCTGAAGGATGAGGTCTGCCTGGAGGTGGCTCTTAAGCCACTGGTGAGCATTTGATCTTCTGTTTATCCCTACATTCATCAAAAAAATATTAAATTTATATATTTAAATTTGTGATTTGGGTCAATTATCATTATCATTATCATTGTTGCAGTCAAGTGCAGAAAACCTTTCAACAGCAAATTTGATTTAATAGCCCATTTAATTTGTGCGATCCTTTGGTTTGTCTGTAAGAGACAAAAAACAAACAAACAAACAAACAAACAAACAAACAAACAATAAAAAACATAGTCTTACTATCACTGGATATCAAGTATTTTACCCTACAACTTTATATACTGGATGTTAGAAAAGCCTCAAATAGATGAACATACCTTTCTACCACCGTATAGCATTTAGACGGAACCAGATTGGACTGAATTAGGAGTTAAGAGGTTTTAAACTGTACTGCATGGAGTTGATCCTCATGCTTTTGCTCTTTGTTTCCCCCTTCAATTTATTGCCAAGTCAATGACTAAGCTGCCCTTACAGATTTCTTTCTCTTCTTTCTTCAGATTTTATAGTATCAATTATATGGTAACTGTTTTATGATCCTTGGTATTGAATAAATCATTTAAAAAAGTGGCTTTAGTCATTGCTGACATTTACCTGACATTTGATGGTTGATGCCACCAGCTGAGAAAATGCAATTTCAATTTCCATGACTCCTATTTAATTCAGACAGTAAGTCAACATTTTTAGTATGCAGGGATGTAACTGATTGAATTCTGAATTTACTTCAATCAAGTTATATTAAAATGTATATATTATTTTACAAGCGTATTTCATTCTGCAGGATTCTGCTATTACTGATAAGTGAAGAAGGCTTAATGAAGAAGAATGATAGAGTAAAAAAAAAGATCTTTTTGTGTTGGATGGCTTTCTGACAAAGAAACCTATTGAGATTTTGGGTTTAAAATGATAAGAAAGTACATAGTAGGAGAAATAATAGTAATAAAAGGAAGGAGAGGAATCGAGGTATCGTTGCTTAGTGTGAGCGGCAGGTGGCGCTGAGAACCGTACTTTTAATGTAAAATTATGAGCTGTAAAGCATAGCATAGATATAAATATACAACGTCGATTATTATTATTAATAATAATAATAATAATAATAATAAAGTTTTGTCTTAGACAAAAAGCGTAAACCTTTTCATGCAGATTGTCCACATTTTAAAATAATAAAGCCAGTACCAGTTTCTTTTCAAATATATAAGATTTTACCTCCAAGATACTTTTTTTGATAAGTGCAGCACGTCTTTAGTAAATGTAAACATAAAATCCCACACAGTTATTTTTTTTAGAAAAAAAAAAGTTTTTTCAAACTTATGTAATTCGCAGTTTTTGCGTAAAGAAAAAAACTTCAGATCACTGCTGAATTTTGATTGAAAAAAAAAAGGAACAGTAATAATAATGAAATTATCAAAAGGATAATATTAAATAATATCAAAAGGAGAGTTGAAAAGTTATATTATTGCAAATATTTCGTAACACTTTACACAGTCAAATCTTAGAACATTCGTTTTAATTTAATTTTAGTTTCATTTCGTTTCTTTTCGTTTTGTTTAACGTTCAAACGCTTTAGTTCTATAAAGGGCTGCGCTTCCGGTAGTGGGCGGGGACTGTTGCTATGATACAGAAAACTCCTGCGTTAAATAGGAAACTGTGGAGAGAACCTGTGATCATCGCAATTAAAAAAAAAAAAGACACAGAGAGAGACTTACTTAATATTAACAGGTGACGGTTCAGGTAAGGATTTCACAGTGCAGACCGACTCTTTCTGTGACGGAAACCTTCACCTGTATACGTATAGGTTTTTTCTTCTTCTTCTTCTTCTTCTTCTTCTTTTTTTTTACTAGGTAAATAAGCACATTAAAAATAAAACGTAATACAGCTACTTTAACTTTTCTACTTTACGTGGCTAAAATTTGTTTGATAAGCATGCTTCACACACAATTTCACGCAACATAATTGTTTAAGGTCTGTTATTATTTTTTAATTAGCTATTAAATAGAACTTACCTAACTTTGATTGATTCCCTTTGGTCAATGTTGCATCTTCATTTCAGATATTTTAGATTTATTTTAGTCTCTTATGGCTTGCTTATTGGAGAACTATATCAAAACCCACATCCAGATTTCTATAAAGCCTCTTTATGATAATGTCTCTCTTCTGTTTTGCAGCCTCTGTCCATCTCTCCATTTCTCTATTCTAACTGCACTGAACATTGATCTGTAGGATTCATCATGGAGATTGTGTACGTGTACACTAAGAAACGCAGCGAGTTTGGTCGCCAGTGTAACTTCTCAGACCGTCCAGCTGAGCTGCATGTAGACATTTTGCCAGACCCATCTCTCACTGCGGACTTTATAGCCCGGGATCCATGTGACGTAGCCTTACAGTGCACACAGGAAATGTCTGAGCATGAGGTTAGTACGAGAAATCATCCAGACCAGTTTTACTGATCAATCCATTCCGTTGTTCCATTAGACCATGGCTCATCCCCGGTTTTATAGCTCGATTTTATGAATGGGAATGGCACCACTCTGGCTGCAAAAATGTTTCTTACACTAAATGTGGTTCAGTTTAAATACATTATATATATATGTCTGACCTCATTAATGCTCTTGTTGCCGGATGAGGAAATCTCCACAGCCATGGTTTAATATCTAGTGAACTGTAGATAAATCAGCATCAGGAGACAACATCTGGAATAGGATGTTCAGAAAGCACATATGAATGCATTCTACAGTGTATCATTTGTCACTTCAACTTCATCAGAGTTTTTTCCCTCCAGGTGAACACAGAGCGTTTTGAGTCTGAGACGTGTGGCATTAACCATGTGGAAGGGGGGTGGCCAAAAGATGTCAATCCTCAAGAAATGGAACAGACCATCCGCTACAGGAAAAAAGTGGAGAAGGATGAGAACTATGTGAACACCATCATGGGGCTTGGGAGTGTAAGTGTATCTTTTTATTTTATAGATTGATATAAAAAAATTTGGAATATGACTTAGCTCACTACTCTTTATTAAAGGTGAGCATGTTCAGTAATTCAAGTATGGAACTAGTGGACCTCTCGCTCACAGCCTGCTCTGTCTCTTTCCGATAGCACATGGAGCACTGTATAAGACAGAACAATGCCATTGATATTTATCAGGAGTACTTTGAGGAAGAGGAGGTGGTAGAGGAGGCAGAGGAGCAGCCCTCGGCCAAAACCATCAATGTGTTCAGGTGATTTTATCAATGAGTACGTCTCTACAAAGGCAACAGATGGTGCTAGAACTTATTCCCTTTGGTGACAGATGAGACCGGTATGAGACCAATAACTGGCATGAATTTTCCACCATTTCCCTGATCTTGTCTGTGCTCAGAGACCCGAATGAGGTGAAGCGCACCGCCACCAGTCTGTCATGGCACCCTGATGGTTTTCGCAAGCTGGCTGTGGCATACTCCTCTTTAGAGTTTCAGAAATTCAGCAAAAACATGTGTTACGACTCTTATATCTGGGACATTGGTATGGCATAAACACACTGTAATTGTGATAATTATGAAACTTTTTTACTTGCACACGCTTCTAATAATTAACTAATAGATTCTCAGTAATGAGTTTTATTTATTTATTTATTTTTAACAGAGAACCCAAATAAACCTGAGCTGACCCTGAAACCGGTCTCTCCACTCGTCTGTCTGGAATATAACCCCAAAGACTCGCATATCCTAGTCGGGGGAAGCTATAATGGCCAAACCGGTAAAGACAAGCAAGCTACATTTTTATCATAACAGAAGTTATGCAATGTTTACCTGCTCGTCATTACTTTTATACTTGTCATTGCTTTTTTAAAATTTTTATTCTGAATAATCAGGAGGCAGTGATTGATTTAGGAAGAACTTACACAGGGACATATTTGGTGAACACTCCATATAAACACAAACTTAAAAAAAAAATGTGTGTAATTATTGACACATGCAATTTTCCATGATGAGAAGATTATTTTATATTTTGGTAAGAAGTTTCAGCACTTTATGTTGTGACAAAGTTTTTTGACATGGGAAAGTTTATGATTTTTCTTGATTTTTGGCTGGCCAACTTAGAGACAGAGAGAGAGAAAAACAGATGGCTGTGATGGAATGGCTATTACTATCTAGTTTAATGTAAATTATAAAAGGATTGAATTGTTTGGAATATTCCATATTACTTAAATTTCACTAAAAAATGGATGAAAATGCTGAAACATTTCTTTCATAAAGAAAAATCACTAGTGTTTGCAGAATGCTGCCCTGATTGCTAACCTTAAGCACATTTTGTTTTGACTTTTTATTATTCTCTATTAATTATGACACTTTATGGGAGACTGATTACCCTTAGCTGCCTTATGCATGCCCACTTCTTTGTGCACATCTTTTTTTTTTATTTCAGCAATCCAATTTAAAATCACTTATGTGGGGCTTGTACAGTATGTAAGGCAGTTTCAAATGAACAAAATGCCAAAGGCTGCTTTCATGTTAATTCAGATACAGTATATTAATTTATGTAAGACTCAACTGAGCGATTGGCTTTTGTGCAGCCTACTGGGACACCCGTAAGGGCAGCCAGCCGGTTGAGATGTCCGCAATTGAGCACAGCCATAGAGACCCGGTGTACAAGGTCATCTGGTTGCAGACAAAGACAGGAACAGACTTCTTCTCAGCTTCCACTGATGGTCAGGTCAGTGCACAGTAATAGCTCAATAAGCAACACCATCATGTTTGCTATAACGCTGTGCTGAAGATTATTATAGCATTGCTTGACATTTTACTAGAGTGTCTGTGTATGTGAGGGGATGCAGTGCACATACAAATTCACTTCCCTCGCCAAATGCTTAAGTTACCAAATAGACCAAATAGAACTTACTGAAAAACATGTGAATTTAATCAGGTTCTATGGTGGGACATAAGGAAGATGAGTGAGCCCACAGAAAGGCTGGTGCTCGACCCCAGCAAGAAGGGGAAGCTGGAAAACGCACTGGGTGCCATCTCACTGGAGTTTGAAACCACCATGGTGAGATTTCTTTATAATCTGGACTAGAAATTGAGAATAAACATGGACAGAATGGAGTAATATGCGGCGTTTTCTTTACCAGCCCACAAAGTTCATGGTTGGGACAGAACAGGGGCTGGTGGTCTCGTGTAACCGGAAAGCCAAAACTCCAAGTGAGAAGATTGTTTGCATGTATAGTGGCCATCATGGCCCTATATATGCTCTGCAGAGGAACCCATTCTTTCCTAAGAACTTCCTGACTGTGGCTGACTGGACTGCCCGTATCTGGTCTGAGGACATTAGAGAATCTTCTATCATGTGGACAAAGTAAGTACCTAAGCTACGGCTACACGGACTAGTGAAGCCACATGAATTATGTTTCAATAAAAACCCACTGATTTTAGAACCGAGTCATATAAAGGGACAGCATGGTAGCTTGGTACCTCTATGGTTGGATTTTGCACCAGGCCTTCATTCTTCCTGTGCCTTGTGGGTTTCCTTCGGGTGTGTTGGCTTCCCATAGTTAATTGTAGGCTGATTAGCATTTCAAATTGCCCATAGTGCCCCAGCTCATGCCCCTCATTCCTGCGATACATCACCTGTGACACTACACAGTATAAGTGATATAGATAATAGATGGATGGATCTTATAAATGAAGACATGCTAAAGAATAAAAGTACGGTAATGAAACATTTAACGGCACACTGCTCTACTTGGTATCCAAACGACATGGTTCCTTGTTTTCTCTCTCTCCATAGAAAAAAATTAAAGAATGATATTTGAGGACATTGTGGACACGGGGAAAGAAATATAAAACCTTTTACTGCATGTCACTTTTAAAAATGAATTCCATTGTCTCTTCCTATGCAGATATCACATGGCCTACCTATCAGATGGATGCTGGAGTCCTGTAAGACCTTCAGTCTTTTTCACGATCAAAATGGATGGCACTTTGGATGTATGGGACTTCCTGTTCAAGCAGAATGACCCAACGCTCACTCTTAAAGTATGTACACTTAACTCTGACCCAGTCTTAGGGTCTGCTAACCCAGATGTTCCAAATAGTTTAGTTATTCAGCAATTTGAGTTATTTTAATTATAAGGTTATTGTGATTATAATGCAAACTAAATAGTTAAATAAGATAATATTCAACTTTTGACTTGAAGGGATGAAGTTTACACTGCTTATGATAGGTGTGTGACGAGGCTCTGTACAGCTTGCGTGTGCAGGATAACGGACGTTTTCTGGCATGCGGCTCAGAGCTGGGCACTGCCACCCTGCTCGAGATCTCATCAGGCCTGTGCACCCTGCAGAAGAATGAGAAAGCGCTGGCTACAGCTGTAAGATGCACACATTCACATACTCACATACTGTATACAAACAGTATACGGTGACTATCTAACTGTCAAGACATTCTCAATGACTTTATTTTGTAAAATAATTTCACATATCAGTGCATTAAATTTTTTTTTTCAAATTGCTACTTTTTGTTTTCTTGACATGGATTATACTTTTTTCAGCACTGCTTATGAATTCATAGGTAATATATACAATGTGTGTGTGTGTGTGTGTGGGTTGACAGATGTTTGAGCGT
This sequence comes from Clarias macrocephalus, assembly GCA_011419295.1. Classification (NCBI taxonomy): domain Eukaryota; kingdom Metazoa; phylum Chordata; class Actinopteri; order Siluriformes; family Clariidae; genus Clarias; species Clarias macrocephalus. The sequence continues at coordinate 78,993 of JAAGKR010001078.1, forward strand.
GAGACAAAGCGAGAGAAGATTCTGGAGGCTCGGCACAGAGAGATGCGTCTCAAAGAGCGCAGTCGTTCAGAGCAGGGAAAGGATGAAGAAACCAAAGACGGAGATGGAGAGGAGAGTGCAGAGGACCTGGTGGCCCGCGCGGAAAAAGACTTCTACGAGATGGTTGAGGCAGAAATGAAGAAAAGGGGAAAAGAGGAGAAAATAGAGAAGGAAATAAACAAGGTCAGGAGCTCCTTAGATAACATTTGTTATGTCAGCAGTAAACCAAGATAAGGAATATGGTCTGCTTAATGTCAGGCTGCATTGCACTACATTGTCATTAATTATTGTCTCATAGCAGCATGTCCTGTAGTCTTTTATTCCTCTACAGCACTTTGCTAATTGATGGTTAATTAATTGATTGAAGAGAGACATTCAAGTTAAACCGGAGCTTTTGACTGTGTATTTCTCTCTATAATCCACTGTAACACTAATGCACTTAGCACAGTGTTTCACTAGTGCTAGAATACCATCAAAGATCGGACCACCTGCTTCTCGTCATCGTCACTGCTCAAACACTGACCTCCTAGGAACAGCTTTAATGGCCCAAACAGGTGGAAATGGCTTGAGTTCAGGACTGTCCTGATGATGTGCAAACACTTCCTAGCTGAGTTCATGTAATGTTCATGGTGTGAGCTGAGGCGGTGCATCGTACTGCAAAAACATCAAACCATCCCCCTGAAGCAACTGAATATTCACATGAATAACTGCAGTGGACTCCATTATTTGTGGATGTACGCCATTTTTAAAAATCTTTTGTCTCATCACTGTAATGTGCTTGAAGTCTTCTGTGGGTTTACGCTTTCATTCCGAAGGAATTTCCTCAAAAGTCTTGGTTTGACTTGAATGCCCCTCCTATGTAATACTTAACCATTTATAGTTAAACAACTTACAATAATTCCTGGTGTAACTTATAACAGCTTAAAACCACAGCTACATGATTCTTACTAGAAAATGAAACAAAAACAACAAACAAACCAAAAAAAAAAAAAAAAAGACTGTACAAAAACTTATTTACGCATATACATATTTTCAGTTACAAATAATTCAAATCCATTCATGTCCCTGTGTATATTGTTACTATAGAAATTATAATGTATTAGAATAACTAAGTTAATTTGTTTTGTTACTGTAGTTTGGTACTGTTTCTCTGTACTTTACAGTACTTCAGTAACGTTATTAGAGGATATGTTGTACTTTTAATCCACTAAATCCTATAGTAAATGTCTGTACTTTCTATTTCACTACATTTCTGCACATCGTTGCATTACATAACCACAGTGGACTCAACTCAAGGACTTTTACTTGAGTCATATTTTCTCTTCTTTTACAAGTGCAAGATTTGAGTACTTCACTCCACTACTGGAATTAGTGCATAATATAATATAAACCTGCGAATTGTCTTGCAGCCCGCACTATCCTCATATCTGCTCTGATAGAAAAGTAATCAAGACCTTCTGAGATTTCAGCAACAATGTGATAAAAACCGGAATTAAACAATTTCTGAACTTTCTGTTATTTTGTGCTAGTTAAATTTTTTAAAAATATTTATTTATTTCAGTTTTAAAGGCATTTTCCATCAAGTCCAGATTAAATCCTCAACTAGATGGTACATTTGTCGAACGAAAATCATAATCTGCACCTTAAAGATTATTTCAATACCTTTGTAAGGGGGATATGCAGCCTCTCTTGGTTAAAAGAAGAAAATGAAGTTTTATGCAGCAGGGACGCCTTCTGTTAATATTGCTCTTTTTCCCCATAGTAACCTTAGAAATGCACCTGCCCTGGTTTGACAGATTGTGGCCTGTTCCATTGAGATAAGCCTCCTATTGCCTCTATATGGCACCATGTGGAACATGCATTGTGTAAGACACAAGGAGGAAAAATCAATAAGCTTTATTTGGACTGGTAGTGGATGACTATTTGTGTGTACTTGCATAAGTAGCTTGCCCTAGCTTACTGCACAGGTCTTGATTGACATATATTAGCAACTGCACAGTATTTAAAGCAGTGGTTACATTAGATTGAGATTTTCTAACTGCTTGGTTTGTTACTGTATTTCATCAGGAGAACGGTGAAGAGGAACCATGAGAAGAACCACTATGACTTCACTTACTGTACCAGTCGTTTTCTCCAAAACATGCTGCAGGAAATAAAGAAACAGTTTATCTCTTACAGTACTTCAGCCAGTGCTTTTACTGCACAGCTCACATAGTAATTTCTTTTTTTTTTTTTTTATCTCAGCTGATTAAAGAAAATGTATTTTGCACATTATATTTTTGTTTTACACTGTGAGAAAAATGCATTCAACACAATAAATGTCCTTTGACATTCCTGAATACAATTATTATTTCTATGTGTGCATTAATTGAGGTAATAGATGTGACTCACTGTAGCACAGAAATTTAATTAACTTTCCCTGCCTTTTGTTTCTTTATACATGTTACAATTTAAATTATATTTAAATGTAACTTTCACTTTTGAATCTACTGATTTGACAAATTGCAATGCGAGTTAATAAAGTGCGACTCAAAAATATTTTTTGATGTAAACAATAGTTTTTTAAATTTTTTTATACAGTATATATATTTAATCTTCATATCACATCTTTCATATATGGCTAGATCTCTTGCTTGGTTCTCGCGGCTTTCTGATACAGAGCAGCTGCTCTTCGTAATAGTGATTGTAAAATATATCCCCCACGCTGCTGTCATTGTTCCGTGCACATTTGTGCTGATTTAATTGATGAAATACTGTGGATGGATGTGTGCTCTTATCCCTGTTTGCAGGTTGTCCATTATCATTTGTCATTAATCTGAATGACTCATTAAACCACCTGCTCAATAAAATTACTAGAATATTTGAATCAAAGGGATCAGTGATAGCAAGTGTAATTTGTTGGTATGTTTAGCAAATGATCTGTTCCGAGGAAGATGTCCGGTTTCTCTATGCTCAGGCTCTGAAAGTAGAATAAAATACCGTTTGACTCCCAAATTACAATAAGGATGTCAGGAGGTGTTTCGATTGTAATTTTTTAAAGATATTCACACGGATCATTTCATATAAAATGTTAGTGTTAGCAACAATTTTCTTTTTTCTTTTTTTCTTTTTAGAAATTATTTTTACTAAACATTCCCTTATATATCTCTCTAACTCACCCATTCTCTATTCTGCTAATCCCGTTCACTGCTACAGGAGGCCTGGTCTCCTACTGTCTATACCACTTTATCCTGTATACAGGTGTCAATACATCGCAGGGCACACACACATATACACACTAATTCATACCGAATCTGCAAGTCTTTCGACTGTGGGAGTAAGCCGGAGCACCCAGAGAAAACCCACCATGCACCGGGGGAACAAGCAGACTCTAGATACACAGACCAGAGGCAGGAACAACTAAGTCACCGTGCCTCTGCTAACCTATCAGTCGATATTGAGATACTTAAAAAAAATTCCCAGCTTTGTTAAAAATATCACTTGGGCTGATCAAACTGGTAGACCATTCTCTTTTACTGCTAAGTTCATTTCCAGATTCCAGATTTTATTTAAATGTTTTTTCTTATTCTAAATGTGAGTTTCCTCACTCTTCCTCCTATCTCGGCTTATGTTGACTTTATAGTGGTATTTAGCGAGAGATGAACGGATTACGGTACTAAAAGGTCCACCAAGGTGCAACTGTTGGTCTATTATGCAAGATTTTGAAGCCTGTCTGCTTTACTGGCGTTGCATCATGGCTGATTTGGCACTCTTATCCTAACTTCCTTAAAAGATGGAATATGGAAATAAATAATTTGTTTGGGAATTATTATAATTTGTTTGCAAGTTTTGGATTACTTACAAATATTTTTGTTTTCCAAAAAAAAAAAAACACATTTTCATGCAAATCACAAACAATTGAATCAATTTCACGAACAATTAAATTCTGGCTGTAAATAAGCAGCCAGCACGGTCTCTGGACCTGAACCCTATTGAACTGTTGTGGGAGCAGCTTGACCGTATGGTACGTTAGGAAGACTCCATCAAGCCAATCCATTTTATTGGAGGTGCTCCAGGACGCCTGGGGTGAAATTTCATCAGATTATCTTGAAAAATTGACAGCTAGAATGATTGCTGCAAAAGGTGTTTACTCACTCACTCATCATCATCATCATCATCATCTGTACCGCTTAATCCTGTATTCAGGGTCATGGGGGCCTGGAGCCTATCCCAGGAGACTTAGGGCACAGGGCAGGATACACCCTGGACAGGGTGCCAATTCATCGCAGGGCACAGACACACACACATACACTCACTCATTCACACACTACGGGCAATTTGTGAATGCCAATTAGCCTAACCTACATGTCTTTGGACTGTGGGAGGAAACCCACCAAGCACGGGGAGAACATGCAAACTCCATGCACACAGACGGGAATCGAGCCTGGCCGGGAATCGAACCCGGACTCTGGCGGTGCAAGGTGACAGTGCTAACCACTACACCACCGTGCCGCCCAAAAGGTGTTTATTTTATTTTATTTTTTTGATGAAGGCAAAGTTTGAAGAACACATTCATCATTTCCATCAAAATCGTTATCTTTAACTGTTTGGAAAAAGGCAATTCAAAAAGTAAAATTTGTAAGTGATCCCAAAAGTGATCCCAAACGTTTGAGCGGTAGTGTATGTGTTACAAATAAAAGCTTAGTAGAAAATTTACATAAAATTAAAAAAATTTTTACCATATGGCAAAAAAATGATATGTAAATCAGGCAGCTCAGAAAAGCTGTATATGTGATGAGGATTGCCCTAATGTACTGTGAGGAAGGCTTGGTTTCCTGCAGTTGCAGTAACGCTGTTGGTCCACAGGGGGCGCAGCTTAGCGCAGCTCTGCACGGTGAAGTGCGGAACAGAAGCCGATCCTGAGCTGCCGTTAATGACGCGGTGGATATATGAGGCTTCACTCCACATCGCTAAGGGGACAAACAACACTGTTGTGTTTCTCAGAGAACAGCGCGGAGAAACCTTTGTACAGACACGGACGGGAACAGACTGATCTGTTTGAACGGGAAAGAAAGACTGACGACACGTAGACTGTCTGATCGAATAAATAACATGCATCTCTGTTTTTTCGACCTGGAGCGCTTAAGAGCAGAGCGCAGGTGAATAGACGGAGACATGGAGACATCGCGGAGCCTGATCACTCTGTCCTTCTGCTGAGACTGACATCTACACTCTGACTGATCGGGAGGTGGTGATATCACTCACCATGAAGGATACAGGAGAATCCAAGGACCACCAACTAACAGTAAGTAGAATAACACATTCTTATAATAATAATAATAATCATTAATTAATAATAATAATATTCCATCATCAATAAGAACATGATCTCATACCACATTATAACTCATTATATATATATTTTTTTTACCTACATCTGTTACACGTCTATACTATGTGCAGGATTATGAATGCATGATATTACACACACATTATGCAAGTTATTGCAAACTTTTGAATGTCATATTGGCTCAAAAATAAGCCAAGATCTCTTTTCAATCTTCTCATGCTTTTCAACAAATGCAAAGTCACTTTCGCAGGCTGATCTCCATCACTTCCAGACATGCTCCTAAAATTTCAAACAAGAGGGAACTAACAGGTTGAGAGAACTTAAAAAGTAAAAAAATTCAATAAAAATCAGAGTGTAGGCATGAATATCTCAAGAAGAGCATTTAATCCTAAAAAAGAAACTGACATATAGAAACACATCTATCAGTTATATTATTATTCTTATTATTGTACTGTATAAGGATTATAATGCAGGACTGGAAAAGTCATTGACCAATAATAATGTGTTGATCAAAATGATACAAATACTGTACACGATACAGTAGCAATAATCATCACATGTATATCACACAAAGTGAAGAATATGTAGTTTTGCTTACTTGTATCCTGGCTGTTTTACTGATGGTCTCACATCAGCATCATATCGTACATATGCACCTGTACTCAATGCCAGTGGCTCCGTTTCGACAACTCTCTTTCTACAAGTCAGTCCGTCAAACCTGGGTTAAATCGTCACTTCCTGAGAGTTGCACGCCAGTTTCCCAGTTATCTTTTGGCCCTGGACTGAATAATTCACACTGCCTGGTTCAGTTGCCTCTGCCTTTTTCCTTTACCGCAGCAGTGAAGTGAAATCATAGCAGCACCTCAGAACTGCTAAAGGGAATGTACAGAATGTGTAGGGGAATTAAATGACCAGCTTCAACATGGATTAAGTGGCTTTTAAATCCAGTCAATATTCTCTACCCAATCCAGACCTGAGGTTAATTTTTATAATAAGTTGGTTGACAAAATAATAAAAAAATGGAATAATTTTATTTGCCTTAGTATGTCCATACCACAATTCCAGATGTATTAATTTAAATTTTTTTTTTTTTTTTTTAAAATATGAATCTTTATTTCCTCCATACTAATAACGGCTTTTGATGCTTGTTTCCCAGGTGGCTTTGCGAATTCGGCCTTTGAGCGATGTGGAGATTGAAGAAGGGGCTTCAATAGTAGCCCACCGAGTGGACGACCAGGTAAAAGTTTGCCATGATTACTGTATGTGTTTATTAACCTGATTTTTTTTTATATTTTTTTTACAAAATTCCAACAAATTTATAATTTAATCAGGTCAAATGAAAGTAATGTGTATACATATACCATATACTTAACCATCAAACGAACAGATGAGAGGGGAAATGAGGTTGCTGCTGAGGTTGTTACATAGGCAATTTTGAAGTTGTATCTTTAGGCATTTTGCGCCATGTCGCAGTAACATTTGTTCCTATTGCTTGAATTAATTTTGTATCATTTAATATGAAGAAACGAGGCGGTGGCTCAAGACTTTTGTACTACAAGTAATAAGAACAAATACAACCACTAACACAACACTTCATACAATCGTAAACCTTTAAATCTGTTTATATGACTTGAATATTATATTGCAGTCATATTTATATTTGCTACTAGTTTCTTGGCACAATAAAAGCAAACAGAAGTTCTAAGTTTGAGACATTTCTATGTGGAGCCTGTTGATATTCTGTCACATGTGGATCCACATGTTTTGAGACGAGCCAGCATAGCAAGAACAGTATCCAGGCTGTAGAGATGCCTCACAGGCATAAATACATCACCATGATCACCAAAGTGCTCCAGCGATTTTGATGTTTATTTATTTAATCAGATACAGTTAAATGCCTCAGACTTTAGCACACGTCATAGACACTGTCCCAAGCAAAAGTAGATGGTGCCTAAAAACATCTGGGTCTTAGGTGTGATCCTCTGTGGGATGGATGTGCATAGGAGTTTATATCTTCTTATATCTGCATGGACATCCTTCAATTTTTTTTCCAACTCGAAGAAACATACCAGTTGGTTGGTTGCTTGGCTGTGCTACATTGGCCTTAGGTGTGAAAGCTTGTGGACATGATACCCTGTGATCAAGGTTATATTTCTAATTTCTAATACCCATTGTTTCTGTCATACAGTAGGCTGTAGTTAAAAGTAAAATGAAATCTGCTTATCCTTTTTACATCCCTAAATTAAATTTGCTCACTGTTCTAAAATACTATATTTGTATTACTGCAGTATACAGTATTTGGTTAGAATGAAAAGTCTGCATCTGCAGTTTGATCTACACTGGAGAAATGAATCAGAATGCACTGTGTGAGTGTAAGGACCAGTATGCCTAAATAAGTTTTTCAGATATTATCAGTTCCAAAAGAAAAGAAGGTCCAGTCTGTAAAGCAACCATTGAAGCCATTATCTGATCTATTCATGCATTTGCCTTTGTGATTGTGGCCCAACCACTAAATGGTTTTAAATGGAATTTCGGATAATAATATATCAGAGGTAACCAAAAGTCTCTGACTGAAATGATTAACACATGACAAAAGGCTCTGTTCGTGTCACGGTGCTGTCTTGCGGTCGGGTCTGATTATTGCCTCTATTAATGGAATGAAGCTCTGGGGCTGTTATATTTAGGTGTCACACTCTGGGAATAAATCCTTTCACACGTGATCATTTGCGGTAATTTAACGATGGATGACGGGAATGGTGACGAGCATGTTGCTAGGTTTGAAATGACTCGATCATGCGTGATGGTCGCTGCTGTGTTATTATTGTCTTATGATTCGACGGCCGCATAGAGAAAATGTTAATATGATTAGTAATGTTCGGAGTAATCCACATTTGTCAAAGCCCTAATTAAGCGCTGGTGGAAGAGGCTTATGTTTACGAGGTGAGGTGAATGTGATGTGGTGAATTTAGTTTCCAGGAAGGAAATCTATCATTGCCTTGGAGTAGCAAAGGATGGAATATAAGCGAATGTGCACTGACAAGAACATTTATGCTTGGATACTTGGATCTAAGCACAACTCAGTAATACTGCGATGTCTTAACAGTAAATACTGGCCAAAAACAACATAAGTCACATACTAGACAGATCATAGTGTGATTAACAGTAATTACTGGCCAAAAACAACTTACGTCACTCAGTAGATTAAAGATCAGAGTGTGTTGTCTCAACCACATGAGCTGGCTCTTTTAACTGAAAGAAAATATTTCTGTTAGGTATGCTAATCATATTGCAAACCGACATATCCACACATACTAGTTATTACTGTGGACTGACGTTTTATCCAAGGTGTTTTCCTTACCTGGTGTCCACCGTGATTTTGTCATTTTAGAGGCGGTGTAGTGGTTAGCACTGTCCACTTGCACCTCCAGCATCCGGGTTCGATTCCCGACCATGCTCGATTCCCGTCGCGTGTGCATGGAGTTTGCACATTCTTGGTGTCTCCTCGTGCTTGGTGGGTTTCCTCCGGGTACTCCGGTTTCCTCCCACAATCCAAAGTCCTGCAGTGGTGTTCCCTAATTGCCCGTAGTGTGTGAATGAGTGTGTTTGTGTGTCCTGTGATGGATTGGCACCCTGTCCCGGGTGTACCCCGCCTCGTGCCCTAAGCCTCCTGGGATAGGCTCCAGGCCCCCCCGTGACCCTGAATACAGGATAAAGCCATACAGACGATGGGTGTGAGTGAGTGAGTGAGACATTTATAAGAGATGGGCAGATAAATCACTAGAACACGCCTTGAACTGTTAGCTATTGATTGGTATTTACACAGAAACAACAAATCCTGTTGAACTCACCGATGAATTTCCACAGAAAAATAAAGACACGAGCTAGACTTAAACAATGTATTTTACATGAGAATAATAATCATATACGTATTTGTTATCATTTTAGCCTATTTGAAGTGCAAACCACACAAACACACAAGGAATTTGACATACAGGCACATTAGTTTTACTACTATACACCAATCTGCCATAATTCTAAAACTATTAACATTAAAACCTCCTAGGTTTTGGATTGTCTTTGTGCCACTGGGTGGGTTTGGCCCATCAGACTGTGGCTACATGGGCCCTCCGTGTGTGCAGTGGTGTCAGGCACCGGATCCTTTGGGTGCTGTGGGTTGCATGGTGGGGCCTCCCTGGATCAGACTCGGATGGATGCTCATTCAGTTTGGGATCTGGAAACTTGGAAGTCTTGAAATTTTTGCCTGCTGAGCCGAATAAGTTTCAGGCTGTGATGCATTGGGTATTCTGATACGTTTCTTTCGTGGCTAGCATTGCTGTCTTTCGGTAGTTTGTGCTGATTGGCTTTTCTCTGGGATCGGGCCAGGAAGGCTAGTCTTTCGTCCTTGCAGGTGTAAATAGATGAGCCTTGGGTACCCATGAGATTATAACCAGTTTACTGGTATATAATTGTTAACCAGTGTTAATCAATTCACCTAGTAGTGGTGGTAATGTTATAGCTGATCAGTGTAAGCATAAAGTATAGATTATAATCAATAATATTGCACTTTCCTAACAGTAATTACTGGCCAAAAACATCTTATGTCACTCAGTAGATATTTTTTAAGGAGTCTGCTTCATGTGTTTGTGTCGGTGCAGTGGCTGGTGCGGTTTGTATACATCAGAGGGCTTAAAGCAAACTGGTTATGTGAGAGGTGACAGGATTGTGCTCGCAGTGATTAGCAGCACACACGCGAGGGGTTATAGGTTTTGTATTGTATTTGTGCAGCCACATGAATGGATGGGATGGAGATAGACAGCCTGCGGTCTGTGATTTCTCAGTTACATATCACACACACACACACACACACACACACACACACACACGCACACACACACACACACACAAACACACATATACAGTACAAAGACAGCACAATGTAAATAGTTTTGAAAATGTGAAATGGAGACTCACAGGAAATATGGCACCCAGTACTCCCACCCTCCCATCCTGCCAACCTTTAATCAAACTCAATTAGCCAGACGCGCTGATCACCCGAAACAACATCATGTGCGTAGTGTGCGCAGCATGTGCCATATGGATCTGCATATCTTCTGGTAGGCTGAGCCAGATTAGCTTCGTTTACAGCCGACACAATCTACTGTTTCCCCCAAGAGGAGGAAGGGTGAGGGCGTAAGCCCCATGAGTCTGAGCTCAGCCTTAGAGCTTTGGAGGGATTAGACAGCAGCCACCTGCACCAATCCACCTGCGCAGCTCACCTGATACACAACGCTGGCACGATACATAGATCCGTCGAGATCTCAAGCGGGTCTTTATTCTTTCATACTGTACGTCTGGTTTGTTTTTGAGGGTTGGAGTGCACTTGTTGATGGTGTTTGGGACTTTAATAGGATTCTAATTATGCTGGCGGAAGTGCAGAATACCTGTGGAACCACATTGATGATACGATGTTCCTAATTACAGAAACCCCAAACTTGCTAGGGCTTGCCTATGCTGACTCTGAGGATGTAGAAGTATAAAGCTGGCATATAGTTTTCCTGTATGATCCCCCGATGAGATGGAGCTTCTGTTAAGATGCTACTCACACAACACCTATTTTTCAGTTGGTCTTCGTAATGTGTTATGTCTGATTATAAAACTGTTTTACAGCAGGCAATCTCAAATGCTTTTCATGATGCTTGGCAGATAAGAATTTTCCACCAGATGTATTTGTATTTATATTTATATAGAGCAGGCATCACTGAATGGCTAGACTGCTGCACGGATCCGGATCGAGTGACAGTTCTAACCGCACCCTGATGCTTTTCTGATGAATGAGAATAATCAATATACCAGTAATTCTAAAACTATTAACATTAAAACCTCCTAGGTTTTGGATTGTCTTTGTGCCACTGGGTGGGTTTGGCCCATCAGACTGTGGCTACATGGGCCCTCCGTGTGTGCAGTGGTGTCAGGCACCGGATCCTTTGGGTGCTGTGGGTTGCATGGTGGGGCCTCCCTGGATCAGACTCGGATGGATGCTCATTCAGTTTGGGATCTGGAAACTTGGAAGTCTTGAAATTTTTGCCTGCTGAGCCGAATAAGTTTAACTTGACGGTGCCATTTGTTGTTAAATGTCACGTGGAAGGAAAAGGAAAGGAAAAGAGAGGTAATGTAAACAAGCAGCGTGCTGAGTTGCCTCATTTATATGCATCATCAATGTGTAATGTCACACAGGTAAGATCTGGGCTTCAACAGTGGCACAGGGCAGGTGCATGTGTATGGGTGTTGGGTCACAGCAGAGATAATGACGTCAGTGTCTTACAGGCAGATGGACAAAGAATTACCAAGTGCTCCATCATATGGCATAGCTCTTACTAACGTGTCATATAATTGTGATCCAGACATGTATTGACCTGCTTACGCAATTCCACACTTTTAATGTTGTATCAACATAGATGTTGCTATATTATGATTATTATGATTATTATTATTTTACTTTGAATACCAACTAAATAATAAAAAGAACCCAAGTTATGACATGATTTAAAACCCTTCACAATAATATACATTATATATCCAGCTTTAAACATATCAATATTAAAATCATCAATGTTTATACATATTTACAAA
>JAAGKR010001078.1:91010-143937 GCA_011419295.1 Clarias macrocephalus
CCGTCGAGATCTCAAGCGGGTCTTTATTCTTTCATACTGTACGTCTGGTTTGTTTTTGAGGGTTGGAGTGCACTTGTTGATGGTGTTTGGGACTTTAATAGGATTCTAATTATGCTGGCGGAAGTGCAGAATACCTGTGGAACCACATTGATGATACGATGTTCCTAATTACAGAAACCCCAAACTTGCTAGGGCTTGCCTATGCTGACTCTGAGGATGTAGAAGTATAAAGCTGGCATATAGTTTTCCTGTATGATCCCCTGGTGAGATGGAGCTTCTGTTAAGATGCTACTCACACAACACCTATTTTTCAGTTGGTCTTCGTAATGTGTTATGTCTGATTATAAAACTGTTTTACAGCAGGCAATCTCAAATGCTTTTCATGATGCTTGGCAGATAAGAATTTTCCACCAGATGTATTTGTATTTATATTTATATAGAGCAGGCATCACTGAATGGCTAGACTGCTGCACGGATCCGGATCGAGTGACAGTTCTAACCGCACCCTGATGCTTTTCTGATGAATGAGAATAATCAATATACCAGTAATCTAGTGCTTATTCCCTGGAGGTAGGCGTGTCTACATGCGTCACTCGACAGGGACAATCAATGGGCAGAAGAAACAGAATCAAAAGTGCGACAGACCATGGCTTACTCCAATAAAAGGAAAGTAGACTATGAAAACTGAACCTTCAAACATGAATGGACAGAGCAAGGTACGTTTATTTTTCCATTGGGAAGTTTAAAACCTTAAAGCAAACATGTGTGTGAAATACCAGAACTGAGAGCCCGGTGTGACAGAGCGTCCGGACTCCTTTCACATTCATTTACAGCCCAGCAGCATGCAAAAGAAGATTCACTAAAGATTGCTTACAGATTGTGGTTTATATTCAATACAAATACACAGTAAAATATATAAGGCCATCAAAGTCCAGACCGTCCGAATGTTTAAAGGTTACTGAAAATCGCCAATAAATCGGAATGCTATGGAAATTTCTGGATCTTAACACTTACATAAATTACAGAGAGTTTTATACTGTAGACCTGACCTTTTAATATAGCACCGCTGATACAGAGCCTTGACGGTGCCATTTGTTGTTAAATGTCACGTGGAAGGAAAAGGAAAGGAAAAGAGAGGTAATGTAAACAAGCAGCGTGCTGAGTTGCCTCATTTATATGCATCATCAATGTGTAATGTCACACAGGTAAGATCTGGGCTTCAACAGTGGCACAGGGCAGGTGCATGTGTATGGGTGTTGGGTCACAGCAGAGATAATGACGTCAGTGTCTTACAGGCAGATGGACAAAGAATTACCAAGTGCTCCATCATATGGCATAGCTCTTACTAACGTGTCATATAATTGTGATCCAGACATGTATTGACCTGCTTACGCAATTCCACACTTTTAATGTTGTATCAACATAGATGTTGCTATATTATGATTATTATGATTATTATTATTTTACTTTGAATACCAACTAAATAATAAAAAGAACCCAAGGTATGACATGATTTAAAACCCTTCACAATAATATACATTATATATCCAGCTTTAAACATATCAATATTAAAATCATCAATGTTTATACATATTTACAAATATTGATTTCTATAGTATTCACATTTGTTAATGATATAATCGCTATTAATCTATGTTGAAAATCATCATCTTCAATAGGCACGAATACTGCATTACACCATAAAATTTTGTAGGTTTTATAGTTTATAAGAAGTGCAAAGTGACAACATGTCTCTCATTTGGACAATAATCACACAATAGAGTTATTATAACAAATCTTTTGAATATAAAATAATATAAAATAAAGTCACACCAATATAGAAAAAAAACATACAGACAAAGTTTATTTAGAGTATAAACCAAATAGAAAGGAGAACTTCTTGCACTCATGTGCATCAGTGATACACATAGAGAGTTTAGTGGGCCGCTCCACCGGACAGGTGCGTCTGGCAGCTGTAAACATGTGCATGGGGCTTAGAGATAGAGGCATTGTGTGTGATCCTGTTGCTTTTGGGGGCTGTTAACTATAGGCCTCAGGAAGGCTACCGTGCCCTCTCTGTCTCTCTCTCGCTCTCTCTCTCTCTCTCATACACAAACACACACACACACACACATAGATGCACGCACAGAGGGAAAATGGTTTATAGGGAGGCCTCGTTGTCATGGTGATCCGTAGACAAGGTCAGAGCCATTGTTTGTTTTCTTTTTTTCCCGCCCCTCGTACAGTGGCATCAGCCCTGATGGATATGACAGACAGAGAGAGCAAGGTGGAGAGAAAGAGCTGGAAACATCAAACACTATCTGATCCTTATGAAAGTTTAAAGATCCAGAGTGGTCTGCGTTGCAGCCGTAACATTTCTCACAGTCAGGCGTCACCCATGGCTCACTGTTAACCTCTGTGGTGTTTGCTTGGTATTGAATCAACCCAAATTCCGCTGACCTTTTGACAGAAATAAACTTGCATGAAGTTCGGAAAGGCTGGTCATAACATCCTTTTGGGACTTCATATCCTGCCTGCATCAGCACGAAACGTTTTTCCAGGAAATTTTGGGAACTGAAAAAGGAAAAGCTGAGTGCATAAGTGACGGACAAATAGGCAGAGATCTCTCACCCAGCTTGGCCTGTAAAACAAAGAGCTGCATTCATCTGGACTCGGCGCGAACTTTACCTGAGAACGTGGCAAATTCCTCCCTTTTGTGAGCAGCAAAGCGGCCTTTCCGAGTCGTCTGTATTCGGGTTCTGTTGTCTTTCAGCTCCTCCCGTTTCCGTCAGCAGATCCGAGTTGCGTTCACCTTGAGGTGGGCGATACTGAGCAAGAGAGTGAGTCTGAGCGAAAAAGAGAGCCACGAGGGCTGGCGGTCATCTGTCCACTCCGATTAAAGGAGCTCTTTTCCAGGGTAATTCTGTCCTGCTCCATTGAAAGCCCTCTTCTTTTCTGTTAATCTAGCCAAATGTTTTCACGGGCCGTGCTCAATGGCCATGCTGTTGTGGGCTGGCATAGTTCGGAGCGGATAATAATTACTTGTCACAAATTGGGCCAGCGAGGGCCGAGAGGAGAGGCTCACCAAATAGTGTGTGGTGACTTTTATAGGTTTGGTGTTTGAATAGGCCCGGAGCTGGAGCAAGGAGTAGCACAGCAAACAAAAACGGCCTTCAACAGGCATGATTTAGCTTCGGTCCGGGCCAGGGAACTGCTGACAGTTAGACCCGGAGCATTTACAGGTTTACTCTCGGTATTGTGTTTTTTATGGTTTGACTGCACTTCGTTTCCCTGCGCTTCTCTGTAAATGTCCTTCATTGCCGAATCCTCTTTTTGTTTCTTGTTTATTATGGGCAGTGCATTTTCACAGCTCTTTATCTCCGAACCTGGATCTCGACCATCACCTTGGCATGTCTGTTTTTGCACAGGTTGGAAATAGGAGTGAACACAGCTACAGTTATTACTGTATTTGCGACAATTATGGACGGTTTATTAACTTTGTCTGGCAGGAATAGTTCTCTCGGAGTGTTCGAACAAAGCCACAGGAGCTACAGTATGTAAAGCCAAGAATCTAAACATGGTAGCACTCGCCCTGTTAGAGGCGTAACCGTATTAAAAACAGGAGGAAAAGTTATAATGAACTAAAGGAGCCAGGAGAGGAGCGAACCAGGTTAATATGGAGTCATTAATAGACTGGAAATGTCTGAAAATAGGCCACCACTGCATATTTCACTGGGGGTTCCTCAGTGTGGACTACAAAATCTGTCCTCATTATGCACTGCAGCCTCTCTTTTCTGCTCTCACCCACTCATAATCAGATAAGATCGGCTCTGGTGCTAGGATGTAACAATCAGGGGGTGTTTAAAAGGCTTCTCCTGGCATGCAAACCCTTCTTAGGGCATCACTGATAGAACACTTTGGTTGCACATGAGTATTTGTAGATTTAACCGTGTGTGTGTGTGTGTGTGTGTGTGTGTGTGTGTGTGTGTGTGTGTGTGTGTGTGCGTGTGTGGTTTCCTCCCACCTCCCACAAACATGAAGGTGTGAATGAGGTTATGAATGTGTGTATAAACATTTGTCTTTGATAGACTGACATCGCTTGACGGTGTAGTGCATCCTTGTGCCCGGTGTTCAGATCCCTGAGTTACTGAAGATAAACACTGATGACTTATTTATTTGGAACTACATTATTTTATCCCTAGTATCATTACTGATGTGTAAAAAGTTCACCAGGATGAACTTGGTGCTGAAAGGAATTCTTTGCTAACATAAGATATAACAGCAGTCATTGGTGCATGGTATCGCCTTAGATAAAGTCACATGTTTGATGGGGTTGGCATGGTGTGTCTGGTAAACAGTGAGTTTGGGTTATGTTAGAGAAACTCAGAGTGCACACTTAGCAAGTGGACTGAAAGATACATTTCTGTAGGCATAAATTTCATTTTGGATTTGGGACCTAAATATGGTGGTGTAGTGGTTAGCACTGTCGCCTAGCACCGCCAGGGTCCGGGTTCGATTCCCATCTCCGTGTGCATGGAGTTTGCATGTTCTCCCCGTGCTTGGTGGGTTTCCTCTGAGTAATCCGGTTTCCTCCCACAGTCCAAAGACATACCGATTAAACTAATTGGTGTTCCCAAATTACCTGTAGGGTGTGAGTGAGTGAGTGAGTGTGCCTGTGCCCTGCGATGGATTGGCACCCTGTCCAGGGTGTACCCCGCCATATACCCAGTTATTTTGGTTCCTGTTTTTTTTTTTTTTTTTGCTTTCCGTAGTCTATGTGATTTGCTGATTGACCGACCTCCACCTATTTATAGATTATGATTTATCCTTGTTGAATTTCCTGCTTTGCTTGTGTAAAATAATCTTCCTTAACTGCAATTGCGTCCATGTTACATTTGTTTCTGACAGTCCGAGTACATATTATATTTCTTTTAATGCAAATCAGTATTACATATAAAAACTGAGAAACGTACTGGTGCAGATGGTACTTAATGTCGGTGATAAACAAATATTAGTTTACAACTTTGTGGGGAAAAAAAGCTTTCTGATGTCTCATGAATTAATATTTTTTTCTTCAAAAATACTCTACATGTCTGTTTACTCCTCAGAGAGTAAATGAAGTCGAGTTCATGGAAAATAATGCAGATCGTCATTTACACATTTTTTTTGTACTACACTAATGATCAAATATAAATATGTGATTATATTGCATGTGGGGGTATTACATGTATTGGGAGAGTGTTTGTGGCTGACTCTAGGGCAAGTGTATTGTTTAATGGGTCAGCCTGTTCTCTTTTCGTGACTAATTAATGCATGTACACAAGACACAGGCTGGCTGCCTTCTGCTCATCCAAACAGAAAAACAGAGAGAATAATGAGAAAGTGAGGAAAACATGAAAAGATGCTCTGATGGGCGCACACACACACACACACACACACACACACACCCGAGAGATCAGAGAGCAAAAAACAACAGGATCATAAAAACAGTCTTTCCCGTATGAGTTATACAAATCCATCAACAACATGGACCGGTGTTTAAATAAGCGGCCATGCGCAAACACACTCTCCCACTGTTTTTCCGCTACGCTGGAGTATCTCCTTCTTAGTATCACTGATGATGGGCAGAAAGGCAAGAAATACAATTTGGTAAAGAAAAAGAATTCTTAAATAAAAATTAAGGATGAGACTTTCTGACATGCACTCTGTCATCTCAAGTCTGGTTGCTGGTTCTGGTTTTTCCATGAATTAAAAGCCTTTAATACGAGGTGTTTACTGGTGATGGCTTGATGGCTCTCAGCTTTCTGTATTCCCCTTTATATTAGTCTAACACCCTCTTTAATAAGCTCCCAGCACACTTCACACTTATTTAATGATTAGGATTGCTTATTGTTATGCTTATTATTATTGAACATGTGCACACATGCACACCGATTTGTACCTTCTCATTATTAGTTCTAAATGATAAGAAGTCATTTTTACCACTTGCTACATCAGAACAAAACCATGTTTGTTTTTTTTCCCAGTCATTTCCTTATTTAAGTCAATTGATGGGAACTGCGTTACGTCACCTCCCCTCCTCAAACGATTATGCTTTACTATGAACATGACTTACAGAACAGATTTACTGTACATAAAGCTACTCCAAGCAGTTGGATACTGTAATTATGACAATGTTACTTTCATTTTCTTCTAAAATGTCCAAACATATCTCCTGTAATAAAACAATGATTTGACTGGGAGCGTCCACTTTTGTCAGAGCCATGCTGCTACAAAAAATTTATCAATACCTTCGGACCAATCAGATATGAGAATTCAAAAAGATTATTATTCTGTATATACAAACACTATTTTTTTGATGATGGTGTTGCAATATGTTAGCATATGTGTAACGTAAGAAGTTCTCTTTCACTTACATATCCTACTGGGGTTTTAGGCAACAAAATGAAAAGGAACAACATAACAAGCTTGTGAAGACAAAGACATAACCCTAGTAAACTGTCTAAAGCTCTGGGAACCGGGATGTTCTTTTATGGTCTCAGTAATTGGCTGTTGTGCCAGATAACTGTGCAGTGCTGACCTTTATGTCATGGCCTCATAGTAAACTCTGCCCTTGCTTCCTAATTCTAATCACTTCAGCTGTTAAAAATGTTAACAATGCAGTCTCCTGTAGTGACCATATGGTGCAAATCTCACTTTATTGAGTCCCTGGTCAGGGACATGATGATTTCAATTAGGTTTTATATACTGTATATGAAAACAGAACAAAGTAAATACTGAAGTGGAGGAATCGTCGGAGGTAGAATCCTGGGAGATCTTATGGTGTTTTTTAGGGACGTAGTGGTAGATTTGTGTTTGTGGTAGGCTATCCCAGGAGACATAGGACATGAGGCGGGGTACACCCTGGACAGAGGGGGATCCATCACAGGGTACACACACATACACACATGCTCATTTCCACACTATGGGCAATTTGGGAATGCTAATTAGCATCTCTTTGGACTGTGGGAGTGAAACATGCAGAACATGCAATCACAGATCCGATGCGGGAATCGAACCTGAACCCTGGAGGAGCAAGGCGATAGTGCTAACCACTAAACCACTGCGCCGCCATGGTAGATTTCACATTTTATAAAATCAACAAATCAGTCAGTCAACCAGTCTGACTATCAATCAATCAATCAATCAATCAATCAATCAATCAATCAATCAATCAATCAATCAATCAATCAATCAATCAATCAATCAAAATCCTAGCTCACAGGTGGAAATCTGAATACAAATCAAATACACATACAGATACAGATAATGATTGTGGCATTTATTCAGTTTCTCCATATCTAAATGAATCAATATTAACAGTTTAATACATAGCATAATCTGTGTTGCTCTGCTAACTGAATTTAGTTATTTTATTTTTTTTTTTACCTCTACCAGACAAACTTTTCTAGTTTGACAATGTATAAATATTGAACACAAAGCTGCCTCCTTTCATTGCTGGTCTGTGGGCATATTTATTATTGATTATCGTCTTTATAAGTGATTACCGCCACTGCTCATTTGATGTGG
This sequence comes from Clarias macrocephalus, assembly GCA_011419295.1. NCBI lineage: Eukaryota > Metazoa > Chordata > Actinopteri > Siluriformes > Clariidae > Clarias > Clarias macrocephalus. Next base: position 98,580 of record JAAGKR010001078.1, read on the forward strand.
CAGCAGGCATGTTGGGACATGTTCAATATCTAGAGGTTTGCCTCCCTAGATAACACAGTGCACTGATGTGTGCAGGAGCAGCTAGCAAAGGTGCTTACATTGCTAAACTTGATAATTCGAGACTTCGTCCACATAATCAGTCCATCCCGAGTAATTAGTATATGATCTAAAATATTAACTGTTCTTTTAGCTGACGTTTTTTGTGTTTTATAAGTATATGTGTATAACAGTATACATTATATATATATATATATAGATATATATATATATATATATATATAGAGAGAGAGAGAGAGAGAGAGAGTATAAATGAGATGGTGCTACATTTGTGAATGGTACATCAATGAAGTTTGTTTCACCGAATATATTTTTTTATGGTTTAAGTTTATTTGGATATCAAAGAAATCGCAGGTTAACAGCAGCTCAGATCAGAGAGCAGGTCAATGCCACACAGAGTTCTAGCAGCAGACACGTCTCTAGAACAACTGTTAAGAGGAGACTGTGTGAATCAGGCCTTCATGGTAGAATATCTGCTAGGAAACCACTGCTAAGGACAGGCAACGAGCAGAAGAGACGCGTTTGGGCTAAAGAACACAATAAAGAACACAATAAAGAAAACTCCAAACTTTTGGTCTGTACTGTACATACAGACACCCCACTTCAGTATGTCCATCTTAAACCCTCATTCAGCAAGAGTAGCCTTGAGTATAACCCTTAGAGCAAAAGGTTTGCCTAAAGCGGTGGAGAACATGGCATTATTGCACTGCAACTAGGCACTGTGTATCAGGTATGCAGCTATGGAACACACAAGGTCCTAAGAACCTCAGAAAGAGGACACGAGGTCCCTGGGGATCGTGGAATGAAGGTGCAGCGATCAGATAACTTTCACCTTCTTCAAGATCAGCTCTCAGCTTTGAAAGGGTTGCTCAAAGGTCATGGGCTTTTCAAGGTCCCTGAGGTTTTTTTTTTTGTTTCTTTTTTGTTTGACTCTTTTGTTTCAGGGCAGCCTGGTGCGTCAGTCATGTTCACGTCACAGTTGGAATCTGACCGTGGAGCAGGACAAAGTACTTGTAATCTCCCCAGACCAGCACTGTATGACAGGTTGCGCTGTGGATAAATCCACATTAGAAATTCTAACAAAAAGGTTATGATGTTAACTGATGCCCTTGTGTATATAAATACAGGGTGAATAGTGGTTTGCAGTTATGCAAGAAAAAAAGGGAGCACGGTGTTGAGAAAGAAATAACATGTTTCTAGGATATTACGTGCTGCATAATATACATTTACACGAATCATCCGTGACATTAAATCCACAGAGAGTCGAAGTAAATAACATAGATTATGTTGTTACAATCAAAGTTGATGTGTTGCCGACTTGGGGAGGAAATGGATCCAGGATGCAGTAGGGTAAGAAAGTGAACTGGCAGAGCCAGTTGGATGTTCTGGGCAATGTCTTGCTGGGAAACCTTAGGTCTTGGTATTCATGTGGATGTTACACTGACATATACCACCTACTGTATCCAGACATTGCTGCAGACCAAGTACACCTCTTCATGGCAACAGTATTCTGAAAGGCAGTGGCCTCTTTCAGGAGGAGAATTCACCCAAAGAGTTCATGGTTGCCTCCAAAGTCTATAGATTTCTGGTCTGAGATGGACAAAGATGTCTGATCCATGGAGGTCCCATTGATCTTACAACTTGCAGGGCTTAAATGTTCTGCTGCTTCGTTTGGCAATGTCTTGGTGCCGAAACTGATATCTTAGCAAGTGAAAATATCCTTGGTGCAGCGTGGGCATGGTTGAGCATCAGCTGTGAACCGAAAGGCCGGATTTGAACTGAAGCAGAAAGTAAGGTGGATATAGGTTAAGGGGGTAGTTGAACTCGTAGAGCTGCAGCGACTGGAAGATCGGTGTTACTTCTTAGGTGTCTGGTTGACGTGTTGCAGAAGCGCCATCATGACACTGGCATACGCCATCTGTGTCTGCGTGGCAAGCTGGGCTTCCCTCGATAGCACAGGGAGGAGTCCCAGCCTGCAGGCAATGCCTTAAATCTGTGCTTCAAAAGAAGACAAGGCGGAATTGAATTTCTCTCCAGTGGGCTATTCATAAAACCGGTCTGTGAATCTCAGTGTGGGGCCTGAACTCAGCACCATGACCTATTTGTGAAGCTGAACCCGGGTTTTACGAGCCCAGATGCTGCAAAGTTGTCCAGATAATCGAGATAATTAATCAGATAGCCACATAAAAATTTCATCCGTTGTATTGAGACACATGACCACAAAAGGATGATGATGGACAAGTTTATTTTCGTTTTACAAAATGGCGCCTTCCATCACTGTGGTCATGAACCTGTCAGAGGACATTGTGTTGGTGTGCATGTGTGTTAGGGACAGAAGTCTATTGAGATTTTGTTTCACTTGGAATAAAGTATTAAGACAGTGGATCCTGAGCTGGGTCACCCTTGCTTGTGTTCATTTCATTTGTGTGTGTGTGTGTTTTTCATTTATCTTTTGATCACACCAATGCCATGATGTATTAAAAAAATGTTTTATGTGAAAACATTTTAGCATAATGCTGTGTTCTACTGAGTCAGAATCGCAAAGATCACAGTACCATGATAACAGCCAGCGATATACGTATCGTGCAGTTCCAACCTGGGAATATTTGCAACCATACAAGTTTAAAGAATAGCCTGAAACATGTATCACTGCAATGTTTTATCCCATTTTCTCTTCTGAATTGTACTTTCTGTTCACTATATAGTGCTTTCAGAAACAGTACCAAGAACAACCAAGAACCTCTAACTCATGACAAAGGTGCAGGTGCTTATCTGGTGAATTAGTGCATGTAATGTGCATAGATATCAGATAGTGAATTACACCCCTCAGCACGTGTGTATTTAGTTGAAATAGAGTTACAACCCAATTCCTTTTTAATGCACGGACACTGTAGCTCACACACACACACACACACACACACACACACACACACACACACACACACACACACACACACACACACACGCACACACAACCCAAGCAACGCTACAGCCTCTCCACCACCATGCTGACAGCAGTAGGTGTCTGTGAACCTCCTTGTAGCCATGACAACTGCCTTGTTAGGGGCAACACACTGGAAGATGGGAATGGGGTATCTGGGGGAAACAGACACACACATGCACACACACACAAACAAGCATGGATGAACATTTGTGTGCACGTTTACACAGGCTACTTGTTATCAACAGAAAATGCAGAACAAAAACGATATTAGGGCATTTAAAGAGGCTTGAAGAGAAGAAAAGCTCACAACTTTTTTATTTGTGGACAAGAAGGAGACACAGAATGTCAACAAAATCTGTCAACATGTCAACTCAACCAACAAAAGTGCACAGTATCTGTGTAAATGCTGCGACTGAAGGAGACGTCTTCTATATAATTATCTGTTCCTCAGTCAGTTCTAATGGCACAGTGTGACAAACTAGCTGTTTTAGCGAAGACAGCTCTTGGCTCAGGCCGCATCACCAATTTGTGGCCCGTGCTGCCTCCAGGACGTTTGTTGCTCTGGGTGTTTAGTTCCACAGCGCAGTTGTATCAAATGTCGTTACATCACAGTTTTACCACCAATGACTCGCAACAGACCAGAGTGACTTTGGGTTTGTGAAACCTTTCTCATCTTAACACTTCTGCTTATGCAGAAGTAAATATACATTGCTTCTTACTCTTCTTATTATCACAAGGTAGATCCGACCGAGTAATCTGATTTGACGAGAGCCATTCAACGAGGGTGATAATACACTGGGATGTTTAACCATATGTATCGATTTGCATTCCATACTTTGTCTTAGCAAGTGAAAATATCCTTGGTGCAGTGTGGGCATGGTCGAGCATCAGCTGTGGATTGAAAGTGTGGACTTGGACTGAAGCAAGTCAAACCAACAAGGGAAGGAAAGTAAGGTACGTTTAGATTAAGGGGTAGCTGAACTCGTAGAGCTGCAGCAACTGGAAGATCGGTGTTACTTCTCTTGCAGAACCGCCATCATGACGCTGGGTCCGTAGTGGCAGCTGCTGGGTGGCAAGCTGGGCGTCCTTCGATAGCTAGGGGAGGAGTCACAGCCTGCAAGCAATGCCTTAAATCCGTGATTCAAAATAAGACAAGGAGGAATTGAATTTCTCTCCAGCGGGCTATTCATAAAACCGGTCTGTGAATATCAGTGTGGGACCTGAACTCAGCACCAAGCTGAACCCAGGTTTTACGAATTAGTTCCAACCAAGCTATCTGATTGGACGATTAGATCAAGGATCAGATTTGCATGTCACGATGGTTAATGTCCATAATTACAAGTGACGACTGCCTCTAATGCTAGCAGTGCTATGCTATCCCTAGCAGACAGTGTATATATTATCTATCTATCTATCTATACAAACACACACACACACACATATGAGCATGCCTGTGAAAGCCCAAAATACCAGTTGAAGTCTTTTTTTTTTGGTGATTCACTGTTTTCTACATACGTAGAATAGCTTCATGTAGAAGACAGATGCTTTTAGGTGGGTTTTTGTCTAATAAAAAAACAACACCATTTCAGAAGGCTCAAATTATTAAACTGTATAAAGAAAAGAAAACTTCAAAATTTGCTAGGGATCATATGGTGTGATGAGTCCAGACTGACCCTACCCCGGAGTGATGGGCAGTTTAGTTAAGCGTACAAGCCTCTGGAGGCAGTGCTCTGATCTGGGGTTGCTTCAGTTCAGGTCTACACTCAGCAACGTCATGTGGCAATACAAAGAATTCCGCTGATGACCTGAATGACCAGGTTATCACATCAATGGAAATCTTCTTCCCTGATGGCACAGACATATTCCATATTCCATATCTTCAGGAATCATTTTCACACATGAACTGCTCACCAATTTGATTTTGCTGAAATCAAAGCTAAAAGTGGTTGACACAAATCTTGTGTGTCTTGTGTGTCCAACGGTGTTTTTTTTTTTTTGGAAATGAAACAAAACACACATAGATATTTATATACATACAAGATACATACAGTACATGCATACACATATGATGTTGGTTATGTCATTTACACTTATGAGCACTTATTTCTCTCCAGAGTGAGCTGCTTACTCCCTGTGCACTCAGTAACACAGAGGGACTTCGTCTCATAACATTATGTAATGCTTGTTTTTCTCTGCGCTGCTGCATCGACATTACCCATAATCCTGCTTTGTTTATCAGTTTTTCCTAATCATGTATGTCTATGCATGTTTGGGCTCATACAGTAATCACAGGAGGTGATTAAGCTTATTTCAACAAGGGACCTGTTTAACTTGGAAAAAAAGAACTATTTAAATGAAACACCGTCAATTCAAGTTACCAATCAAATAGATTAATAACATGAATTGATACACATATATAATATATTAATGATCTGGAGTTTATAATGTACATGGGTCTCCTTTTTCGGATTCCCGTACCCAACTTTCATTACTATATCCGATACTGAAACCATGCCAGTAACTGTCCCTGTTTGTGCTGGAAATGCCAAGCTGATAGTGTAGCTTGTCTTGGCAGCCTCTCTAACCGGAGTTACACTCCCTTTCACACACCTCCATTATGAGGGATAGACATTTTAATCAGCTGGAAAGCATCCAGAACTGTCCTCCCTTTCCCACTGAATCCTCCCCTGCTTCTTAATTGGTAACGTGATAATCCCTGAGGACTTGTATTATCACCCCTGACCACTGTGCTTTTATTTGTGCTAATTTAAATAATACCATATCACTAATTGATTCCGTGTAATCCGCAGCCTGTTGTGTTGAACTTGGCATATTGGTGCTGCAGGTTAATAATTTACGTACTAGCACTCTTGGCTTGATTCATGTGTTGCCTGGGGTGGGGGGTGGGGGGGGGGGGTGCGTGTTGAAACCTTAGCAACAAATTTGAGCATATGACGCGTGGGCTGGAGTTCAGCCTGGCTGAAAATGTTTTTATGGACTGCTGCGTCGTCATCATGCCTCAAAGGTCTTGTCATACTTCAGTTCCCATCTCATTTTGCTACGTTCTGAAAACATGAATTAATCAGGAGAGCAGTTGTGCTGCCTAATACAATAAACATTCTCTCATTCTAGTATAGATAGATAACAGAGATTTTCACCTTTTCTTTGAGGATTCCTATTTAGAATACCCTTTACCATTTTCTACCTGTTTACATGTTTCCCTTCATGCTAGACTCTCTCCAGTCTCTTTCTCTGTTCATGCTGCCGTGATAAGCACTTGTCTTGAGTTAGAATAGGACGACTGTCATGCACATAATTAATTAATAAGTAATGCAGGAATTAGTGCTGGCAGTTGATAAAGAATTTAAGTCTAGTTATTCACAGTCATAGTCTGTGATAAATCGCAATGTTAAAATACACAGATTTACTTGTATTATGAACGTACAATGTTGGAATAAAGACATGCATGACAAACTGGTTGGAGGAAACCGATTATGCATGTTTTATAACATCTCGAACAGGGCAGCACGGTGGTATAGTGGTCAACACTGTCGCTCCCCCTGGGTTTCCTCCGGGTACTCCGGTTTTCTCCCGCAGTCCAAAGACCTGGAGGCTTTCCCCAAATTGCCCGTAGTGTGGAATGAGGGTGTGAATATGTGTGTGCCCTGCGATGGCATCCTGTCCAGGGTGTACCCTGCCTCGTGCCTCCCGTGGCCCTGTACACAGCGTATAGATAAAGCGGTATAGACAGTGAGTGAGTAACATCTCGAACATTAACATATCTCCCAAATCATACCAGGATCACATGTAGTGGTTGGGTCGCATGGGGTGTACTGCCACCAGATCCTCAGATCCGAAAAAATCAACAACCTTGAGGTTGCCACTTGAGCCATCTGAGTCACTATACTCGCATCTTATGTTTAAAGTATTCCCCTGCACACAGCTTTCACCATTCAGCTCACCTGGTGATGTTTCCTCAGTCATCTTATTATCCGCACTAAATGTGCCATTGTCATACACAGCTGGGTAACTGCGCTGTGATTATGGGAAGCCATTAGGGTCAAACTTGGTAACATGATTAATTTACTCTAAAAAATTGTAATGCATTAAAATATCTAGATTAATCATGTGCGTTGATGCGCTAATATTGACGGCCCTTGCAGAAATGTCATTTTGCCATGGATAAGGTTGCTGATTGTATTACAGTTAAGATGGCTGGAAATAAATAAATAGATAAATAAATGAATAACTTAGTTTTCACCTTGTCATTAGAAGATTGGTTTATGAATTTGTAGATTTAGATGTAATGTTTAACACAAAAGTAGAGATGCAACGATATGTTTATTGTCAGACCATAAGTACTTCCATTTGTGTACTACTTCCCGATACCGATGTGGGTACTTGCCGTTTTCCTGAGTGCAACATGAACAGAACTTTTTCTGTTCAAACAGTGGTACCATTGCAGAAACTATTTCATCAGAACTATTTGATGCGTATGGGTGGATTATTGCAGTATCAGACACACCCTTAAACAAAAGCTTTAATGTTCCACTTTTACTTATACTATATAGGTTTATAAACACTTTCCCATAGTAACCTTCAGTTTTCTATGAAGGCTTTTCACTAGATTTTGGAGCAGCATGGCTCTGAGGGTTTGCACATTCAGCCAGAAGAACATGACGGTCAGGCACTGATGTCAGATGAGACTGGTGTCTAGTTTACTTTCCAGTTCACTCCAAACGGGTTGACGTCAGGGCTCTGTGCAGGCCACTCAAGTTCTTCTGCTCCGAACTGGGCAAACCATGTCTTCATGAACTTTGCTTTGTGCACATGGACATTGTCATACTGGAACCAGGTTTAGGCCTTGTAGGGGAAGTCATAATACTTCAGCACACAAAGAGATTGTACACAATTATCTGTTTCCAACTTTGGGGTATATATATGAATGAGAATGGGGAATTATGGAGAATATAGCTTTAATATAACACAATTTGAGCTTTATCTACAATAAAGGTATAAATAATTTCTCTGATAAGTAATTTATAATATATTTTATTTTATATTCAATTGTAAGTTCATTTATTATTGTAAATTATGCATTATTTAAAACCATATCAGTTTATTTGTATGGATGGTGTTTATTTATGTCCTTTTTTAGATCTAGCTGTACATTTTGAATAAAGGTTAGAGAAGATTTTTTTATATATTTATACTAAAAGTATCATTTTAAATATTCAAATGTACAGGCAGTAGAAACTTTTTTGCATTTGGATACATAGCACTGGAACAGCCAAATACATTCTGACAGCCTGATAGTAGAGTGATGTCCGTTAAGGAAAAAAAAAAAAAAAACTAACAATAAGCTCCAGTAATCAATTAAGTTAATCAGACACAATGTAATGTAGAGTTGGGTGGAGATCCTAACACAGTAAGGAGTGCCAAACGACCCACTGTGCAGCTGTCCCAGTGTGTGCTTGCATGTAATGGTGCTGGGTTACTTATGAGGCACGCGCCATATGGAGAATAGGAGGACAGCGATCGTTAATGAAGCCCTTAATGTCACATCCACACACAAACACATACAGTATATTAATAGTGTGCGAGTGTTGTCACTGATGCCTAGATAAACATATCAAAATCTTTTTAATTTGTAGGTAAAAGCAAACAAGTATGTTTGTATTTCTGTATACTGTATTAATACATTTTGGTAAATATTTTATAATAATAACAGTTCAATTATTTGTCAGATGCACAGCGAAATAATGTTGTGAATATCCCAGTTATGAAGCCGGGATGAGAGTGCAGAGTCAGCCAGGATACTGTACCCCTGGAGCAGATAGGATTAAGGGCCTTGCTCAAGGGCTCATCAACAGTGGCAACTTGGCAGTTCTGGGGCTCAAACCCTCGACCTTCCGTTGAGTAAAACAGTATCGTGCAGCCTTAACTGATTGAGTCACCACTGCCCCATAGAAATTATATTTTATATTAGATTTTTTTATTATAAAAATATTTATTTGATTGATAAACTAAAAAAGGGACAATTATTTCTTTTTACTCAAAATTGCAAACAGGACTTAAAAGTTATCAAAACAATTTGATGTACTCAAAAAGGATTGTTGAAAATAATTGGTATGTTACATTTGGTGTAATTTTTAGATATGGTAAAAAAAAAAAACATCTTCAACGGGATATAGTTCTGTCCTCATTTAATATCTTTAGAGTTTTCATCTTTTCATAGACTTGAGTTTGCCTTGTTTGATGTTTTAATTGTCCTCTTTTAAAAGTCAGATCTCCCCTCGTGCATTTCAAACAATAGGCTTCAAAGCGGCAGTGTGTGTATTTGAGCTCCCATCAAAAGAGTGGAGGGCTGAGTATCAGCCAGTTACAGCCAGCTGCAGCATCAGCAGTGGGCTTTACAGCACTTCAGCATGAGTAGAGCTCTTGACACAACAAGGTTCGAGCGTCATGGCCATTTTCCATCCAACAGCATAATCTTTTTGAAAATAATCTGCAGAAAAGAGGCCAGAGTGAATACACAGCGATCTTATGAACCCCATCATCAACTCAGCAAAAGTAATATTTACTCTCCGGTTTTCAGAATGCTTTTAAATCAAATGTATCAGAAAGACACTCACACAGCAGTGAGATCCGTAGTGTTATATCTGCTGTGAACAATGTTTTATTCAACTCCAGGATAAAATATTAAAGTCCAAATGATTGTAAGAATAATTAAAACATTGTGTTCGGCAAACATTTATATCTACAAGAAGTATTTATTTCTGCTCAAACCAATGGATTTGAATGGATGACAATTTGAATGAATGGTGTTATGGAGCTGAAAATATTTTTCATGCCTTATGTGGTTTGTGCATATCTTTTAGGATTTTTGGTAAGAAAATCTTACTATGCTATATATATATATATATATATATAGAATATATATATACAGTGGAACCTCGGATTGCAAACTGAGCAAAGATTTTTAGTACATTTTTAATCGGAAACCGAGCAAGTATTAGTTTACGAGCGCCAAGTATCATGTATTACGCATGCGAGGGGCTAATTCCACACACACACACACACACACACACACACACACACACACATACAAATACACGGCGCCTGTGCGCACAAATGGAAACACTTATCTGTCTGGATTTATTTTTACTTTTTTTAAATGTTAAGTACAGGTTAATTTGTTTTATTTTTATGTATTTATTGTTTTGGGCTGTAGAATGAATAATTTGAGGTTTCATTATTTCTTATGGGGAAAATCTATTTGGTTTACGAGTGTTTTTGGAATACGAGCCCGCTTCCGGAATGAATTATGCTCGTAATCCAAGGTTCCACTGTATATATATATATATATAAGACCAGTTTTCAGATGGGGGTTGTGGTGGGGGGGGGGGGGCGTATCAACAATGTAGACTCCTGGGTTTTGCATGAAATTAGAAAGGAGCGAGTGTGACAAAATTACTCAAAGAACTCATATTCTCCAGCATGCTCAGTAAAACCTAACAGCTGTTTTATTTACAGTACTGTGCAAAAGTCTTGGGAACATCCGAACAAAAGCCATATGCAATGATGCTTTTCTTTTCTACGTTAAAAGAAACTTCTATAAAAAGCACTAAGTAATACAGTAACATAAACAATAAACAGTCAATATTTGGTGCGGAAACTCTTGAACATAAGCGGTAGTGTTCGATACTGAAAGGTACAATTAAAGATAGTGGATTTGTATTAGAGAGGTAGATAAAGTTAAATTTGTACCAGGTACACCGTAACCTGCCCTGGAACGAGGATTGTGGAATTTAGCTCAGATTACTTCAATTGTACTCGTCCTCTGGGTGACAAGAACATTTGTAATGACCTACCGTAATGTACTTACAAGAACCTCTATTTTGAATTAGGACAGGCATTAATTAATATGCTTTTAAACTATTAGAGTAAAGGAAAACCACTGTGTGAATAGAAAGTGGAAAAATCGGAATTTTGCAAATTTATATTAATATTATAAATTAAGAAATTAATAGATTTTGTTTAATTATGACAAATTTCACAATCTATAGTTTGTGTGATGTGATTACACAGTAAAGAGCTTATTTATATAGTGTTTTGTGAAGACAATGCTACAGCCGGTAGTGTTATGCAGCATTTGGATCCTGAATCTACATGCAAATGCATATGCATCTGCTTATTATTAATTCATTAGGTCTCTCTCTCTCTCTCTCTCTCTCTCTCTCTCTCTCTCTCAGATGGTAGTGCTGATGGACCCTCTGGAGGATCCAGACGACATCCTGCGAGCTCATCGTTCCAGGGAAAAGACGTACATGTTCGATGTGGCCTTCGACTACACAGCCACACAGGTAGACTTCAATCTGATCATGTGAAGTCGATGTGACCTTAAGGTGCACCATAAGCATCAAGTGTAAAATCAAGCACATCTGAATATTTTCTGCATTGTCACATCTGGATGTATGTGTGTGGTATAAAAGCTGATTATAAAGACGGAAACCTCCCTGTGTGTTGTGAACAGGAGGAGGTATACAGGGCAACAACAAAAGGGTTAATTGAGGGCCTTATTTCTGGATACAATGCCACTGTGTTTGCCTACGGACCCACAGGTTAGTGTGTCATCCTTTACTCTGTATGAGGGAATGTGTGTGCTTTCTAAAAGGAAAAACTAATGTTTTCTAGTTATTAGCCAAGGAGACATCCAGTTTCTAAGAGCATGCGGGTTTCTAAGAATTCTCAAGCCTTAAGACATTAATTGGTTTGGTTTGTTTGGTCTCCATGGTGAAAGCTGTCTTGACTTTCTACAGTTTCTGTGAAAACACTAAGCCATTTGAGCACAAGGCTTACGGGATATGTCCTATTTAATTTTAGTTGTTTTTTTTTATCCATTTGATTATTGTGAGGTGATCTGCAAATAATTTAAAACATTACTAATCTATCAAGCCTTCTTCTTCAACCATATTTGCATAGAGATGAATTTCTGAAAAAGGGGTAAGAAGATCTGTGACAGGATCTGTATTAGTATTAACAAAATTAGTATAGATCTAAAAAAGTTTTGGCTGCTCCCATTGAGGAGTTGCCACAGCGAACCATCCAATCAACACACATTTTGGCATATATAGAATATATATATATATCTCCTTTTTTTTTTTTCATTTTCCCTCTAATTTTCTCTCTAATTTAGTTGTATCCAATTCCTCCCCTTCACTAGAGGGCGCTCCTACATTAAGATAGGGCCAAAGACTATCAAGTGTTTCCTCTGAACCATGTTTCACCGAACGTATCTTTCCGAACTGCTCGCTCACGCACCTTTGGGGACGGTGTAACACACTCGGAGGACAGCGCTATCTGCTCCTTCCACTTGTGTGAGCTTACAGACGCCCCTGATTGGCTGTAGAGCCATGATTAATGTGGAAGCACTAAGTGGCTCCCAATCCACCCTGATGAGAGAGCTACGGGCCCTCGGCTGCGAGAGGCTACAACATCACGTGGGGATTGAACCAGAACCCTCTCACTTTGTCCAGACTTGGGACTGACACTGCGTCCAGTGGCTGGGGTTTGGGCTCTGGGTGGGAATTGAACCCAGACGAGAAACCTACAACTGAGCTACCAAACAGCTTTTCATAAAAAGCCAGCATTATAAAAGAAAACAAAAAAACTGTATTATAATTTGGTTCCAAAAGGTATTTGCATCGGCAAATGAATGCTGCTCCCGCATTAGGCAGAGATTCAAGAGATATTAGAATATCATAACTTGATTTGCTTAAAGCTTAACCATACACAGATAACTTTTAGTTACATGCTCAGGTTTGTCTCATAATATTTGAATTTTAAACACTACTCTGTAACCAAAAATTGAAATCCACTGTTTGTGTTGGGTATGATTAGGTGAATCTTATTATGGAGTGAGATTTGCATTAATTCCCATGCTTACTCTTTTTATTTCTATTTCTAAAGCCAGCATAATAAGGTCTAATAAGGTCTAGCATAATAAAGCCAGCATAATAAGGTCTTTGACTTTCTGCCTATAAAAAGCACTGAATATATACTGCTTTGAGACAATGACCATTGTTAAAAACGCTATACTGTATAAATAAAATTGAATGGAATTGAATTGAATATAAAACCTAATCCTGAACAGCAGGAAAGAACGTTTGGACTCATTGGGCTATTTCCATTAGCAGATGTTCTCTCTATTTAAATGACATAGGAATGGTTGGTATGAAGCATAATTCTAGTACCGGAGAATTATACGTGGTCAAAAATGTAAGGATAATTGATTATGATACTCCACTCCAGAATGCCTAACACTGTTTCTTTGTTATATTAACCTCCTGTTTTCTGGCAGGGCTTTCCACTAGATTGGATTGTGTGTGTGGGGATTTGTGTTCATTCAGCCTCCAGAGCATTAGTGAGGTCAAGCACTGATTTTGGGTGTGGAGGCCTGGGATTTAGTCAGTGTTCTAGCTAATCCCAAAGGTGTTCAATGGGGTTAAGGTGAAGGGCTCAGTGACCACTTGGCGAACCATGTCTTCATAGACTTCGCTTTATGCATGGAGCATTGACATGCTGGAACACATAAGAGGCCCTTAGTTGCAGGGAAGTAAAATTATAATGCGATAATATAGGAATCTTATACAGTTTTACACCAATAACATTTTGGCAACAGTTCGGGGAAGAATGACGTATGGATGTGGTGATCAGCTGTTCACAAACTTTTGGTCTTACTGTATAGTCTGTGTCTGTACATAAATATATATTTATCTGAATATTTTGCTGTGTTTTTATGCATGTGTGTGTGTGTGTGCACTCATTTATAGGTTGTGGGAAGACTTACACTATGTTGGGCACGGATAAAGAGCCTGGCATCTATGTCCGCACTCTTAATGACCTGTTTAAAGCCATTGAAGAGACCAGTGACGACATGCAGTACAGCGTTTCCATGTCTTACCTGGAGGTAAGATTACAGCAATCTATTAAACTCACAATGCACTGTCCTTGTAAATTTAAAAAAACAAAAACAATAAAGATATTTACCTGTGGCCATTATTGTCATGATAATATTTTACACATTTTTTGGAATTCATTATTATTGTTCAAAAAAACTTATTGTATAAAAGGTTTAACATTGACAACCAATTATTCCAGTTACCACTGGTACAGTGATACAGTGACTGTTATGATAGTGCTTGAATAAGGGGCCATTCAGAGCCAATTTCCCTGTGTTCATCTATTGTTTACCGTAAGTGTTTGGTTCTTTAAACCCATTGAAACAGGATATGGACTGGACAAAGTGTGTGGCCATCAATCTGACAGATTGAAACACCATTCAGTAAGAAATAAAATGTGACAGCCTGTTTCTAGGAAAATAACCAACAATGGAGATATATGATTTCAGCAGTTGCAAATGAAACGTCATACTTGTTGACAATTATATTTTATATTAAATAAGATAATGAGATAATGTTGTGTAACATAACAGTTATAAACAGTCATTCCCTTGCCAGGTCCTCATTCTTTTGCAGCTTGTGAATGCAATATGAAATGCAAACTTTACTCATCAGTAACATCTTACTCAGCAGTATGGCATTATATTTGGGACTATTCCTGAGCCCAAATCTGCTGTTTTACACGCATACAAAATGCATGTTTGATATTTCAAACTGCCTTGCATTGTGCTTGACATGGTTGCCAGATCACATAGAAACAATCCCTTACTCACACTAATAATAATACTAAAAAAAATAGACACACACCAAATAATTACACCTTTAATAGAACTTATACAATAGTCCAATTATATATGAAAGTACCTTTAAACATAAGACACTTTGTTTTCATTGTTGATGATTAGCAGAAGATTCTGGCTTTAACGACTTTTTAAGTAACAAATTGAAAGCAAAATTATACTTGTCTCCCTTTTTTGTGAACAAAAACCGTGGAAGCATTGAACTTCGCACTCGTTCTGAAAACCCAGAAAGCGTATCATGGATACAGCAGTAGTGTCACCCTCATATATGCTGAGATCATATATCAGTTATGATATATATGAATGCTTATTCCATTAACTTTCTCTTCCCCATGTCTATCACTGTCACCAATTTCGCCTGTTTCTCCATAATAAGGTTCTACTTCTAAACTTTTCCAACACATTTGTTCCGTACTGTAATAGGGCCTTAAAACCTAAAACAACAGCATGCATAAAAATCCCTTTCCTTCGAGAGAAACATCTGTATCATAAGAGTTATAGCACACTATCGGTATGTGTCAAATGTAACAGAAAAGCCCTGAACGGAAACTGACTGAGAGCTTTATTCAGCCAACACGATCCTGGCAGCAAAGAGAAAGAAAACAAGGGGACATAATTAATTGATCTTTATTAAAAAGCCCCCTTCCAAGAATTTGAATAGACCAGCTGTCAGGGCGTGTACGAGGCCACAATCACACACAGGTTGGTCATGTAAAGGTTACAGAGCAGCATGTTAATAACACAGATATGCAGTAAAAAAAAAAAGTAACTCTGAACACCAGCCGTGTTACCTGTCTGAATGCTGTGATGATAAATCGTAATTGATCACTGAGATCACACAGAGTTGCTGGTTGATCTCTGGCCCTGGTGGAGCTGCTTTGCTTTTTCTGAGGAAGAAACACACACACACAAAGAAGTTGAAGAATTGAAGAATTTGTTTTTGGGGCATTTCTGGACATTATGCACATGTAATTAACATATGTACTGTATATGTACAGTATATATATATGCATATATAAAACTGAAGCATATATAAAATGCTTCAGTTGACTTAGTGAGAAGGTTTCAGATTCCTGCAGTATGCACTTTTTATATGGTTTTACATGGTGGAAATACACATCACATTTAGTGTAATGTAAGCACAAGACATATATGATCTTGTTTAAAATGTTTGATCTGCAACTATAATCTTACCTTTCATAGTGTCTAGGGATAAATACGCATGTTATTGTACGTGTGCTTTCAAGCCTATTTCTTCCTCTTCTTTCATACTGCAGGGAATTAAAGAACTAAATGTCATCCATGTTCCTCTCTCTCTCTCTCTCTCTCTCTCTCTCTCTCTCTCTCTCTCTCTCTCTCTCTCTTTCTTCTCTGTGTGCATTTAATAACTTCCTTCCATCTCAGGGAGCTTGTATATACTTCGTCATCACCCTGGAATAATCACCATCTTAAAAGACATGAAAGCATCCTCGCTAATACGGAGAAAATTATCAATTTGGTGATGCTAAAATTACAGCTTTTGAAGTGCTCCCAGTTGCTTGGCCTGTGGTTATGCTCTGTTCCTGGTTAAATGAACCTCTGTAAGGTTTTTACAGTGTTTTACAGTGCAATGTTCTTTTCAGTCCAGGACGTACAGTATGCTATATTTATACAGTGCAGACAATTTTGCACTGATGAATATTGAGGGTAGGATTCTAAAATTGAATACATTGTTTTCTTTAAAAGATTTATAATGAGATGATTCGGGACCTGTTGAATCCATCATCTGGCTTCCTGGACCTGAGGGAGGACTCAAAGGGAGAGATCCAGGTTGCAGGCATCACAGAGGTCTCCACTATTAATGCCCGTGAGGTCAGTTATATCATCATTATCATCAAGTGGAAATGAATATCTGAACTATTTTATATTGCTTTTTTTTTAAAATGCATTTGATAGCCTTGAGGGCCAGAATTTATTCAAAGATAAAAATATGTCAGTATTTACATGGGATAAGTTATCTTTATCCAGAAATGTGGTATGTGGGTACTTAATAGATGCTTGATGTTCTAGACAGCTTTCTCTTGCTATTGAAATGACCTGTTTGCTTTTTGTGAGGCTGCCAGAGTTTAGAGGTATAGAAGTCTCAGAGAATAGGTTTCTCAATGGCATCTAGTTTATCCCAAGTATGAGCCATAGTGATGAGTGCAATTTTTGTCTGAATTTCTACCTACATTAATTCGACTCCCAGTGTTCTCTTAATTTTTTAAGAGGGCAATATATATGGCCATAATACAGTATATACAGCAAAAAAAACAAACAAGCAAGATTATTCACATACTGTATATTTTAAAATCCTAAATAAATAATGTTCTGTTCAATAAGATGTATGTTAGCTTGAGATACGGTACTGTGCAAAAGTCTTAGGTGCCATATTATCTGTAGTACAAATTTTGTTAAATAAGTTTATTATGTCTGCATTATTATGTACAAGACCATTTCCTACAATGATACACTACAATTAATGAATAAATAACTTTACAGAAGAATATTTTCATGCCTTTAAAGAAAGCGACATATTACATGACAGACCGGTTTTCAGATGGAAAAAAAAATCAATAATATACCGTAGACTCCTGGGTTTTACATGAAATTAGAAAGGAGCGAGTGTGACGAAGTTACCAAAAGAACTCATATTCTCCAGCATGCTCAGTAAAACCTAACAGCTGCTTTATTTAGAATACTGCACACATCTGTATGAAACACTACCGCTCATGTTCAAGCAAAGAGGTTCCACACCAAATATTGACCGTTTATTGTTTATGTTATTACTTAGTGCTTTTTAAAGAAGTTTCTTTTAAAGTAGAAATGTTTTCAAAACATCATTGCATATGGCTTTTGTTCGTATGTTCCCAAGACTTTTGCGCAGTACTGTAAATAAAACAGCTGTTAGGTTTTACTGAGCATGCTGGAGTTCTTTTGGTAGCTTCGTCACACTCGCTTCTTTTTATTTTCATGCAAAATCAAAAATGATAGATTTTTTTTTAAATCTGAAAACTGGTCTGTCATGTAATATGTCGCTTTCTTTACATGCATGCAAATATTCTTCTGTAATGTTATTTATTTATTCATTTTAGTGTATCTTTGTAGGGAATAGTCTTGTACATAATAATGCAGACATAATAGACTTATATAACAAAATTTGTACTACAGATAATATGGCGTCTAAGACTTTTGCACAGGATATAAGTCTTGTGTAATGTACTGTATGGTGAACGATGGCAGAACACAACTGTGAAAACTCAACATGTGCTTTATTAAGGACAGTTTATAAATCGTGGGCAGAGATACAAGCAGGGGTCAGAGTACAGACAGATAGCAATAAAAAAAAAAAAAAAAAACATTACTCAGTTTTAAAAGGTTTATTCTGGTCAGGGTTGTGGTGTACCTGTAGCCTACCCGGGAATTAAGTCTGGAAGGGATGTCAGTTCATCACCATGCACACACATTCACACCTAGGGGTGAACCTACCCAGTCAGCCTTTTGAGATGTTTTTGGGAGTTAAGGAGAAACCTGAGAACCTTGAGGAAACCCACATGAACACAGGGAGAACCAGAACAGAAACCACACAGACAGTAACCTGAGCTGTGGAACCTGAAGCTGTGAGCTCAGCAATGATATCTGCCGCATAACTCCACCACTGACTAAGAGCGTACGTCCTTAACTCGTCAAATCAGCTCTTTAAATAAAGTGACAATATTAAACAAATCTGACATTATACATCATAGCTGTAAGTAAGTCTGTATATTTTTTTGTGCTTTCCGCTGATTAGATCATGGAGTTGTTGATGAAGGGGAATAAGCAGCGGACTCAGGAGCCAACAGCGGCCAATCAGACGTCCTCACGCTCTCATGCCATACTTCAGGTAGCCGTGCGGCAGCAGAGTCGCTGCAGAGATGTCCTGCAGGAGGTCCGTTTCGCTCGGCTCTTTATGATCGACCTTGCTGGCTCTGAACGTGCTGCACAGGTACTGTACAGCACACACAAACCGTTCGCTGTGCACTTGTCTCAGTGTGATTGTGGTAGAGGATGTGAGGTTGTGTAAGCAAACACGCTGAGCATTTACCGTCTTTGTAAGTGTATTTTTGCGATATTTAATAGTATAATGTTCTTTACACCCATGTTATGCTGTTTGTTATATCGTTTTATTATGATTTTTTTATATACAGTAAATTGGCTGTAATTGTACCAGCAAATAAAATGTAATGCTCTTACACATGGGGAAATTGGAACATGCATTCATTAGAAAATCTATTTATTTTGTGAAACATTCTCTAAATACAGTATATATTTAATCTTCTTTTATTATTAGCTTCTTTTAAAAGGTACTTTTTAAGGAGGATTTTTTTTTTGCAGTTGAGAGAAAAACAATTGCATGGCAGGATGTTTATTTATTTATTTATTTATTATTAAAGAATATCTGGGTTTACCATGGAAACAGCTATAACTGTTAATCAGCCTCAGTCTCTTGTTGAAAGTGGATGTAGAACATAACAACTGGTTAGATCAGAAACATGCCTGGTCATAGGATAATCTTTAAGATCATTGAAATGTTTGTCAGTGAAAGCTAAATCTGTGGACGGCACAGTGGCGTAGTGGTTAGCGCTGTCGCCTTGCACCTCCAGGTTCCGGGTTCGATTTCCGATTAAGCTAATTGGCCTTGTGCCCTAAGTCTCCTGGGATAGGTTGAGTGAGAGGGTAAATCTGTGAAAACGTTAAATACCTGAGAATTATAGATGTATAGAACTGTATATGTGGGGAAAAACATATCTTCCCCCCTGTTTCCTTACTGATCCTATTAAATTCCAACAGTGAACATTTTATACTAGTACAAACTTACAGTATACTTTGTAATAATTCATTTCTTATCCCTCTTTATTGTAGACACAGAACAGAGGACAGAGGCTGAAGGAAGGGGCTCACATAAACAGGTCTCTTTTGGCACTGGGAAACTGTATCAATGCTCTGAGCGAGAAAAATGGCAACAAATACATCAACTACAGAGACAGCAAGTTGACGCGGCTGCTTAAGGTTAAGACACAATGTGCTTTTTCTTTTTTCTTTTTTTTTTTAACCTATGATGAGTGACAAATTAAAGTAAAACTAACATAATTTCTTAGTAAGGTGATGAGTAATGAATACAACAAAATAGTCGACTAAAGTCTAGTAGCAGCTCAAATTTCAGCACAAGCTCTAATCGTTCATTTAAATCTTTGCTTTTAAAAAAAAAAGTATTTACATTATAGACGTACAGAAAGCTAGTTTGTTTTGTTATTCATTTATTTCTAAAATGTATAAGAAATTATAAAAAAATTCATCTTTAAAAAAGGTTTCACTTTTTATTTTGTGATAATGTTAAAAAGTTGTCCTTTAATAAACCATACGCTTAAAGGCATTTCAACAATGTTTTGGGTAGAACTTGGTGTTATTTCCCACCTCGGGGTCTGTGTGCATGTTCTCCCTTTGCTTGGTGGGTTTCCTCCCATAGTCCAAAGACATGCAGATGCATCCTGAATTGCCCGTATTGAATAGTGAATGAGTGTGTGTGAGTGTGTGTACAGTATGTGTGTGTGCCCTGCTAAGGATTGGCAACCTGTCCAGGGTGTACCCCACATTGTGTCTCTCTCTAAGTTGCCTGGGATAGGCTCCAGAAACCACACCATAACAGATATCAAATTCCCCACCCCAGAAGAGGGCCACGTCTTTCATTTGTCACCCATCTGTAGCAGTGTAGCTGCTACTTTGTTTCTCTTTTTTTTTCTAAATATCTGTATTTTTAGACATTTTCTGGCATTTTATAATTGGTAACTATACAAAGGGGAGAAACGTTTCTCTTGTGTCTGACTGACAGGACTCTCTTGGTGGGAACAGTCGGACAGTAATGATAGCTCATATATGTCCCGCTTCATCCGCCTTTGAAGAGTCCCGTAACACATTGACTTATGCTGATCGTGCCAAAAGCATCCGCACACGGGTAAGGGGACACACACACACACACACACACACACACACACACACACACACACACACACACACACACACACACACACACACACACACACACACAATTCGAAACACATCTATGCAGCATATCAGTGACATTTGAATCAATAAACTGGCATTTACACAGTATTAGAATAAAAAAAGCATGGCTTGAGGCATTTACCATAAAGTATCCAATGTTAATGTATTAATCTTATAAAGCTTATGATGTTAATGCATTAATCTTACTCTCTCTCTCTCTCTGTGTAGGTGAAGAGAAATCTATTGAATGTGTCTTACCATATCGCCCAGTACACCAGCATCATCGCAGACCTGCGCAGCGAGATTCAGAGACTGAAGAAAAAGATCGCTGAACAGTCTGGTCGCCAGAGCAATGCTGACAGAACAGACATACGGCATGTGCAGGGTACTTCACTTCTTCCTACTTTTATTTCACAGCGCCAATTGAATCTTCAGTGCACTACACTCACTCATTCACTCACTCACTCACTCACTCATCGTCTGTACCGCTTTATCAGTTATACAGGGGGGCCTGAAGCCTATCCCAGGAGACTTGGGGCATGAGGCGCGGTGCCAATCCATCACAGGGCACATACACACACTCAAGTGTGCATTCACACATTATGAGCAATTTGGGAAAGCCAATTAGCCTAATCTAATAGGAAACAGGAGCACCCGGAAGAAACCCACCAAGCACGGGGAGAACATGCAAACTCCATGCACACTGACGGGAATCGAACCCGGACCCTAGAGGTGCAAGGCGACAATTATGAGTTTGTTCATTGCTGTTCGTGCCTTTCATTTATTTACTGTATTGGTCCAGTGTGCGGTTTTAAGTATGCAAGAAAATGCAATAATATTTTAGAGAAATTTCTAACCAACATCAATAGTGTTCTTATTGATCTTACTTCTATATAACTGAGCACTTTATAGGCAGCGTACGCCTGGTTATACACTGATGCAGACTCCTCCCACACACCATAGCAACTATCTGACAGGAATATGACACTTGGTGCCCTTTCACACAGACTCCGGCTCACTGTTTCCCCCTTGTGTTGTTGTAGCAGAGGTCCACGCTCACTCTACACAGCAGAGCCGTGCTGAGATGGACCAGCTGAGGGAACAGTTAATCGAAGCCTTCAGACAGCAGATGGAGATCAGAAAACAGCTAATGGAACTGGAAAACACGAACATGGAGATCCAGATTGAAACGTCCAAACACCTGCTAACCATTGCAGAGTGAGAATATATTTATATACTGTTAATACACACACACATGCATAAATAAGGCATGAAAAAGATGATTCAGACAAAAACATAATAATTATTATGTGAAATATGTGTTTACACTCTACCATGCGAACAGCATTTAATCTATTTGGTCAGTGACAAATGTTTTAACTACATATAGGCATTTGGCAGACGCCCTTATCCAGAGTGACTTACATTTTTATTTTATGATACATCTGAGCAGTTGAGGGTTAAGGGCCTTGCTCAAGGGCCCAACAGGGACAACTTGGTGGCTATGGGGTTTGCACCTGGGACCTTCCGAACCGTAGTCCAATGACTTAATTGGGCCCTTGAGCAACTGCTCAGATGTATAATGAAATAAAAAATGTAAGTCACTCTGGATATGGCCGTCTGCTACCCCGACCCCTTAACTGCTATAGCAAACATTCATTTGTCTGGGAAATTTTCTCCAGTGGAATTCAGATGCATCCTAGCCTGTTCCTGATCTGAGGTGTGTTTTTATATCTATGAAGTTGGGAGCAGGAACGCAGCAGACACCACAGGAAGTGGCAAGGTGAACGGAGGAAAGAGAGTTTTAACAAGGATGAGAGCGAGAAGGATTCCGACACTCCGGATTCACCTCCGGACAGCACCGAGACTCAGGAGGTGGCCGTGGCCAGAGAGAACCTGGTCACGCTTATGGCGGAACAGAAGAAAATACGCAAACAAAAGGTAAAAACCACAAGAACACGGGGGGAAATGAAAGACAAACGTTCTTTACTCCAATAACAACAGTAGTGAAGATACAGTATGTAACACACCTCAGATTTAGTGAGAGTCAGAGTGAACAAAGGGCATCTAAAACTTTTGCAATCTATACCTCTTGAGAAAGGCGGCATGGTGGCTTAGTGGGTAGCACTGTCGCCTTGCACCTCCAGGTAACGGGCCTGGATCGAATCCCTGTCTCAGTGCATGTTCTCCCCGTGCTTGGTGGGGTTCATCCGAGTACTCTGGATTCCTCCTACGGTCCAAAAACATGCAGATTAGGCTAATTGGTGTTCCCAAATTGCCTGTAATAGATTTTTGTGCCCTGTGATGGATTGGCACCCCATCTAGTGCCTTAGGTTTTTTGGAGTACAGACGATGATTACGACCTCTTGAGCAGGAGTTATTGCTGACATGCATACATTTGGTGTTCTTTACATTGGGTGATAATAATTAAATACAAAAAGACCAACAAAAAAAAGCCTGCGATTTTTTCATAACAAATTCAGTTTATTCTGTTCTTCTGTTATAGTGAAAAGTTCACTCTAGGGTGTGTTTATTTAAGATGCGCGACTTTGTTGTGCTATCCAGGCTGGTCTGGAGCGCCTCCTAGCGGAGCTCCGTGAAAGAGCACGGCGTCTGGAGGAGCTGCTGCCATGCAGGGTGAGCTCAGAAGAGCAGCGGGAAGTCTTGGGACTCCTCTGTAAGGTGCACGAGCTGGAGATTGAGAACGCAGAGATGCAGTCGCACACACTTATCAAGGACAACGTCATCCGGCAGAAGGATGTGGTGGTCCAGCGTTTCGAGCAGCACAGGCAGCTGTGCCATGAGATCATCCAGCAGCAGCGCCAGTTCATCGACAGTGAGTGTGCCAGGGCAGAGCAGAAGGGGAAACAATTAAGAACTGTCAGTAGTGATGTTTATTCATGTCTGCTCTTATACACAGATCACAGTCTGCTGGTGCCTCCGCAACTTCAGGAGCTGTATGACATGTACATCAGAGCGTTGGATGAGAGAAATCTGGATCGGGTTATGGCTTTAGACAAGGTCACCATCCATACTCTCAAGGTGTGTGATTTCTTATTTCGTTAATATTAAATGCGTGTGCTTATATGTCGCATGCTATAATGTAGATCTGTACTAGTATGATGACCCTTTTCTTTTTATTCATAGGAGGGTTCTCTGCCCAAAATTGCCCTCCCCAACAGAGGACGTGACCCCTTGCAGGAGATGGATTCAGATGTGGAAAGTGTTCGGACACTGGGGTCAGAAACCAGACAAGGAAGGGTCAAAGTGCGGAGACACACTTTGCCACCCATTTTACCCGAGCCCGATAGGTAAAAAACATTATTCAGGTTCGATTCCCGTCTCTGTGTGCATGGAGTTTGCATGTTCTCCCTGTGCTCTGTGGGTTTCCTCCGGGTACTCCGCTTTCCTCCCACAATGTAAGTGTGTATGTGTGTGCCCTGTGATGGATTGGCACCCTGTCCAGGGTGTACCCTACCTTGTGCCCGATGTCTCCTGGGATAGGCTCCAGGCCCCCCGTGAACCTGAATACAGGATTAAGCGGTATAGATGATGAGTGAGTGAGTGAACATGACAAGGCACAAAATAAAAGTATGCATAGTTTTTGGTGCAAGTTTTGAAAGCAGATAAACATTTTAGTTAAAAAAAAAATGCATGCAGTCCTAACCAGCATATTAGCATTATATTTTGTTTACAACATAAAATTGAATGAGAATCAATGTTTTGTGGGATATTTTTTCAATTACCTACATGCAAATGTATGCAAAACTTGTGCATTATCGGAGGCTTAAACATGTCCGTGCATGCTGTTATAAGGAAATAATCATCATTATACAGTATACAGTATTTTTTAGTATACAAAAAGGTCACTATACAGCACATTTTGTGGACATGCAAAAAGAAAAAAAACTTTGTTTTATCCTTTAACTTTCATTTCTATTATTATTGTTTTTAATCGTGTACCATCATGCTAATGTGCAAGCCCACAGCATTTCTTGTTTTCTCTCATGCCTTACAGTGACAGTAACCGTGTGTTTAAGAGCAGCCCGCATGCAAAGCAGATAAAGAACTCTGTTGTCATGACGCCGCCACCCATTCACATCAACGGACAGGGCAATCGAGAGGTTGGTACTCTCAAGTTTCAATAAATGCATGTTTCGACAGAGTGGTTTGGCCATTGCCTTGAGAACTGTCCCATCTGATATCGAGCGCCTGGATAGGATTCATAGGAGTCATAGAATTTACATGACTGCGCTGTAGAAAATGACAATGTGATTTTGTTTATAGCTGTTGCCGAGTGCTCTAGACGGAGCTCTGAGCTACAGCCTCTTGAGCCACAGTGTGAGCAGCCAACTCGACTCCTCACCTGAGAGCAGCGAGAATGGAACTGAAGCTCCTCTTACGCCTAAAGGTAAAGGTGAATTTACATTATGGATAGCATGTTACTGATCTAAAGCCACGTTGCTGCCTTACATGCTGGTGTGAGAAGCAAATTTGAGACAATAAAAATTGGGTAGTATGTAACATCCTCTCCTAACTTCATATAGCAGAAACAGCATACATATAGTATACTGTACA
Source organism: Clarias macrocephalus (assembly GCA_011419295.1). Classification (NCBI taxonomy): domain Eukaryota; kingdom Metazoa; phylum Chordata; class Actinopteri; order Siluriformes; family Clariidae; genus Clarias; species Clarias macrocephalus. The sequence goes on from JAAGKR010001078.1 coordinate 123,983, forward strand.
TAACAGAAGAGTCTCTGCTTTGAACTTGTACCATCTGCCACATTATCAATTAAAGGAAAAAAATTTAAGAAAAAATAGAGGAAAGGCTTACTTATTTGATTCTGTATAACGGTCAAGGTCAAGAAATAAGCTTGTTATACTAGATACTGAATATAACCCTGGTTCATAGCCACTTAAAGTTTTCTGTAAACATTCCTTACCCTCTGTATACTTGGCTTAAGTCCTGACTAAGTGAATCTTGTTCTTCGTTTATTCTTAATTCCTTATCCTTCACTTTTTCCCTTTTTAGAGAGGCAGCAGATTCTAAGAGGTGTGCATAGCATTGCAGTGAAAGCAGCACGACGCCGTTCCAAAGTTCTGGAAATTGATGCCCTGCGTGTTCCTCCTCCTCCTCCCCCCTTGATTCTAGATCCCCCAAAAAATAAGAGTGTACTGTATATAACTGATACTTCTCTGAAAAGGCCGGTGCTGCGCCGAGGACGGCAGCCAAGCCCAGAACTCCGACACGCCACATCCGACGACAATCTGTCGAGCAGTACAGGCGACGGCCCAGTTCCAAACAGCACCTGGACACGGCCCAGGAACCGCCAAGCAGTGCCCAGAAACACTGGGCCACGGGAGCAGGACTTTGAGGCACGCAGACGTAAAAGAAGATCTCGCTCCTTCGAGGTGACAGGACAAGCCGTAAGTCATTAAGACATTTTTCATGAGGTTGTTGAAATAATTATCTATCTAAAAGTCTGGAAAGGTATAATTGACCACCTGTGAAAGAAGCAAGAGGGCAGACATTTGAATGATAAATATGGACATGCTAAAATATATAGCGATCACATACTGTACATTATGATTTTTTTCTGTTATCTCAGAACCCTTCCGTCTGCTTGCATAGGCCAAATCTGAGGGAAATAGATATATTTGGTTGTGGTCCAATTTCACACCTCACAAATTTAAGCAACCATACAATCTTTTTGCAAAGATTACCATAAGTATGTGTATGTGTAGGTATGTGTGAAGAAGCGTGGCAAGTCTCAGAAAATACTGTTTATTGACAAAAAAAAAACCTTGACTGCCACATTAATAAATAGATAGATAGATAGATAGACAGACAGACAAGCAGACAGACAGACAGATATAAATAGATAGCACACGTCTGAAAAAAGCCCTCAGTGAGCTTTTTTATATTTTTTATACCTCATTGGTATTTGAAATAAATAGGAATCAGTGATGACCTTTTGGTCCGTTTTTTCTTCTAGCTACCGCAGGGGAAGAGCACCAGCCAACGTTTCCGGCCTCTTGATAGCACTTCTGACCCACACCTACACATTAATGGTCAGCCTCCTGCTCCCCTCCTGCGCCCACAGCACAGAGCTCCGGTTCAGCTTGGCAAACCCCGACCCTCCCACAACAACCAGCAGACAGGTTAGCAACACAGTCTGCAATGTCTGTACATGCAAACTTGCTTTATATAAGGGTTATAGCTTTCCTGACTAATATAAATGATACTGTATATGTCATTATGAACCACAGTATGACTTACCGAGCTCAAATTTTGGTAGATGTTAATATACTGTAATATTGACTTTTACGAAAAGATGTATTTCATCTTCTTTCCCCAAACAGATTCCCTCCTTCCATCTCACCTTAGCAATGCAAAGCATGGCCCCTTAACCAGGCAGCCTCAGCCGCTCCTCTACGTCACCTCTACAGGTACTGGAGGTCATCGTAACACTCGCAAACACTGAGGACTCTTTCATAGACTCATCAACGCCAAGTCTGCGAGAAAGACTCAACATACCTTAGCACTAATTCATTTTCAAGAGACTGGAATCCAGACACAACAGTTCTTTTCGCTCGAATCCTGTGTTATAAATGACAGAATTACACCACAACAGTGTGTAGACAGTCTGGGTTAAGAGCTTTGCATATCTTGGGGGTACCCCTTTCTTTGTTTATGTATTTCTGTTAATGTGTTTGAACTTCATCTCTTGCATGTAGCTTGCAAGTGCTTTTAATCATTTGCAAACCTACTGAATTATATATCAAAGTGTATTGATTGTCACAGATTCAAGAATGCAGAACAGTTAAAAAAAAGTGAAACTGAAGACATAGAATAGAAATGAAATGCTTGTTTAAGCTGAACGACTTTGACAGAGGGTATAATCCTGCCCGGAATGCTTTTGGGTTTAGATTGCGATCATGCCTTTTGGTGTGTGTATTATGTGATTCTGGGAAATCAAAAAAGCACCTTCAAAACTTAATTCAGTGAATTTAGACTGAATGCAAACTTTTAATTTTTTATTTTTTAACGATCCCAGGTATGGGAGTGAGTGAGTTTTATCCACAAGGGAACAGTATATCTCACAGGTTTCATGTTTGTTTATAGGATGCTCGGTTCATTGTGGTTTCATTGTCTTACATGCAGACAGGCAAGGAATTTTGTGATTATTGTCATAGCCTCTGCACTGCTGTAGAATGAACTTGAAGCTCCAGTCTGTTCCATTTGCTGATCTCACTGTTTTAGTCAGTGTTTACTTCATTTTCCTTAAACTGGTACTTCAACTGTATTTTCTCTGTGGATGACGTCCCTTGTTAATACATTTATCAGTTTTTAATCAACCTGCCTTTTCTTTCATGTTTTTTCGTATACACACATGTACTCTTTTTTCTACTTCTAATTTTGTACATTTTTTTATTTGTATATAAATAAAATTGATTTCAAAGCTGCTCTCTTTATATAGTGTATTTAAGAGCCTTGTGTGTATTTACAGTGTTTATACTGGTGGTATTTATACTCACTCACTCACCGATTCACTCACCGTCTATACAGCTTTATTTTGTTCACAGGATTGTGGGGGGCCTGGAGCCTATCCCAGGAAACTTAGGACATGAGGTGGGGTACATTGTGGATGGGGTGGAAATTCCCCGCAGGGCACACACACACACACACATATATACACAAACAGACTAAGGGCAATTTGGGAATGCCTAATCTGTATGTCCTTGGACTGTGGAAGAAAACTGGATCACCCAGAGGAAACCACTAAGTATGGGGAGAAAATGCAGACAGACTCCATGCACACAGGCGCAATGCAGAAAATGAACCCTCGACCCTGGAGGTGTGCTAACTAATTCGCCACTCTGGTATTTATACATTTAGTTAGAATAGGATGAACGGTGTGCACACTTGAATAATAAAACTGTATTATAGATACATTAGACATGTTTTCTCCACATTATTATTACTATTAATTATTTGTAATATAATTAAATCCCACCCACACATAGGTTCGAGACAAGCACTGTAAACATATGCAGACAAATATGACGTAGGCCAAGAGATAACCAGGAGCGGCGTCCTGATTGGTCAGGATCAAAGACCGCGCGTCCTGATTGGTCAGCGTCAGAGGCCCTGATTCATCCGGTAAGAATCAAGCACCTTGGCTTTTTTTTTATATTTTTTTTTGCCCGTGCTCTGTGTTTTTGAGCGTGTTTATTTACTGTGAGCACAGAAGAGGAACATGTTCTGCGGTTAGGCGTTTTGTCGTTAGACCAGAAAAAACGTCCTAGAAGTAAGACACGACTTAATGCATTTCGTACCTAAGTCGGTTCCGTTTGAGTCAGCGCTTTTAACGCGGGACAGTGCAGGTTTCTGTCACTATGTTAGCTTAGCTTCCTGTGTTTACTAGCTAGCATGACAGCTAATTAACGTGTTTATTCGGTCGTCACCTCGAAACATTTATCTTTAATGCGAAAATATGGGATGTATATATATGTTTATATCAGCAAGTAATTGCTTAGATTCTATGCGGATATATGAGCATTCAGTTCTGCTTGTATTTTTCTATAAAAACAAGTCATAATTTAGATATCAGTTGAATGTAAAATTCAAACCGGTTGTTTGAAATGTGGTTTATGAGAGGAAATAAGAAGTAAGACTTCCGGCCACTCTTGGTTGATCTTTCTGTCAAATCCACACAGGTGCAGTTTCATACTACGATTATAATATATTATTATATTATAACGTCAGTAACATCCTGTTTTTTTTTTAAATGTATAGTTTTCATTACTAACTTAATTTTGCAGTCGTGTCGGACGTTGAGGCGCGATCTCCTTGTCCTTGTACCAGACCTGCTGAAGCATGCTGCAAGAATGCAGTCTGTAAGCAGAAGAGATGCTGGAGTGTGGCAACAAACCAGGAGCCTGCTCTACAAAAACCTCCTTATCAAATGGAGAACTAAGCAACAAAGTCTGCAGGTACCTTTTATTGCTGTTTTTCATATCTTCAGTTCCTTTATTGATTGATGTGCTCAGAGTTACCAAACTGATAGATTTAAGTATTAGACCACTTTTACACCCTGCAGATTTGGAATTTAAGCCTGTTAACCACTTGGACAAGGCGGCACAATGGCTTAGTGTTTAGCCCTGTGGCTTTGCGCCTCCAGCATAGAGGATTCAATTCCATTTTCGGGGATGTGTGTATGTGGAGTTTGCATGTTGATGAGTTTCCTCCGGATACTGTGGTTTCCTTCCACAGACATGGAGGTTAATTGGCGTTCCCAAATTGCCTGTAGTGTGTGTGTGTATGTGTGTATGTGTGTATGTGTGTATGTGTGTATGTGTGTATGTGTGTGTGTGTGTGTGTGTATGTGTGTGTGTGTGTGATTGGCACCCTATTGTTCCCAAAGTCTCCTGAGAACTCTTTACAGGATAAGTGGTAGAAGATGAACGTATAAAATAGTGAACATTTGGAGATTTTATTATATGTATAACACAATTTTTAAAAAACAGCATCACCTATCACCTGTGTGGAAGGTAAAATTATATTTCTTGATGAGTCAGGAGGAGTGTGTTGCAATTCTTGATTTCTGTTGTCACATTCATGTTTAAATGTTAGATGTATGTAGATCTTTGGAATCCAGGCTCAGGCAGATGAAAGCCTGCAAAAAGGACAATCTGTTTCCGTTCAAAGAAATCAGGGTTTGGGCAGTGTAGCAAAACTCTGCAGTCCATAAGGGATTTGTGAATTGTCATGCATGTAAATTCGTATTCAGTAAATGTTTTAGCATGATTGTTGTATTGACTTCTGTTCCACTGAGTCAAAAAAAAAACTAACAGTGGTCAATGGATGGAAAAATTTGCTGATTATTATTATTATTTTTTGTGTATTATTCTTTTAATTCAAAGTTTATTGGGATAACATTTCCACAGTTCTACACTCTACACAGTTTTTAATACAATGAAAACCCCCCCCCCCTTTTTTTCCTTTACAGTTCACTCTTCAGGTGTGTATGTGTATATATATTAGGGCTGGAACGATTCCTCGAGTAATTCGATTACAAAAAATGATCGAGGCAAAATCTTCTGCCTCGAAGCTTCGTTTAATTAATTTTAAAAGCTTGCGTTTTGTTTTTGCGCAATTATTTGTTGACCGCACGCTTTTGACACAGCGCACTTCCGGGTGCAAACCGACAGTAAACACCAACGAAGAAGAAGCGCTTAGGTCACCCACAAAGCGGAAGGAGACGCAAACAGTTAGCTGTGTACTGATTTGATGGTGCATTCTGTTGCGGGCTGCAAAATGGAAGGGAGCGATAAAAATATCAGCGAGGCCAAGAGAAGAAGAAAGCCGCAAGAGAAAACGACAGAAATTGTCAGTAAAGGCTTATGTTATGCCTGAGATATAGATTTGGAAACTTTTAGTTGCACAACTTAGTGTTTTTGTGTAATTATTTATTTTAATAAACCGGAAGTGCGGTTCTTCTTGATTCACCGCGAGTTTGGTGCTGCGATTACGTTTCCATCTTTCTGCGCGAAAAATTAAATATGTTTAAGCAGCCTTAAAAACATGTTTAATTTTTTTGGCGGACCTTGCAGAACTTCGCGGAACGTCGGCGGGCAGTCGCGGCGGCTCACTGTGCCTAACATCGCATCTCACTGCGAGTCAAACTGCATAGGTGAGACAGGGGTATAAGCTATTCCTTGTATTGTGAATAATGACAATATTTATTTTTGATAAAATGCTGTATGCATTTAAAAAATAAAAGTAGATTTTTCTAAAAAGAAAACCAATTAATCTTTGTTTCTCTTATATATTTTTCATTGCTGTTTAATTAAGCAAAAGTGCATTTTATCCGATTAATCGATTACATTTTTGGTAGAATACTCGATTACTAAAATATTCGATAGCTACAGCCCTAATATATATATATATACACACATTTTCTAATCTTTTTAATAGACAAGCAACTATATTACACAAAACATACCAGGGTGCATTTATTGTATAAATATTATATTTATATTATTTATATATAAAATAAATAAAAAACCCTATAACATAAAATATTGGCATTTCGGGGCAATATATAGCTTCCATTTTTTTCCGGATTTCGTCTAATTTATCTTCCTGTAGCCTGATGGAGAAAGTAATTTTTTCCAATTCATAGATATCGTAAATAATATCGTACCAATCTTGAATAGTTGGAATGTCTGGTTTACACCATCTCCTTGTTATAGCCTTTCTAGCAGCTACACTCAGCATTCAAAAGAGACGTTTTGATTTCCAATTTAAAAATGTTGTTTGTGGAAACCCAAAGAAGAGCTTATCCCAACTAAAAGTAATGTTTCTCCCAAATATTGTGAATAATTCTGTGTAGATTTTAGACCAAAACATATTTACCTTTGGGCAGGACCAGAAGACGTGATAGTGATTTCCGTTATGAGAACCGCACTTCCTCCAACATCTAGAAGAGCCCAAATATCTTCTGAGCTGACGAAATAAAAAAACTACTGAGGCTTTTCCAGCCAAATGTTCTCCAAGACACTGAACTCGTTATCCTTCACTGAAATTCATATTTTGTCCAATTAGTCTCTGATATAGTTCTAGCCGCTTCTCTTAACCATTTTTGTCTTACCCTGCGTTCACACCGAACGCGGCGAGAGCGTCAAAGACGCCGGAAGTCATTCATTTTCAATGGGAGCCCGCGGCGAAGGGAGTTGAAATCAGCTCAACTTTAGGGTAATGAGCTATGATGCGGTTGAGCGGCAACCAATTAAAATGGAGGTCCTCCGCTTGAGAGGATTCCGCGGGATGCAGTCCTGTAACTTTTGTTCCGGCGACATTAGTTCCCAAGCAAAATGGAGGAGAGATTGATTATTGCGATAGCGGGTGTTTATTAATTAATGTTATTTTAATTAAAGACAAAGTGATTCTAATGTTATAATAATAAGAAAAATAATATAATAAAAATATATATATATATTAAATTAGACTAGCAATTCACAATGAACAGAAGCCACACTATACAAATGCCTTATAATTTATTTATTTCTACAATACAGTTCTTTCTATGAATCAATTTCTTGTTATCTTCCACATTTTGGTCAGTCTCCACAAGATCAACAAGCTTGATTGCTTTGTGGCCCCTTTAAATACAAGAAAGGCATTCAGTCTACGTCAGAGCGGCCAAGAGCAGCGACAGGCGTCGGCGGCAGGGCGGCGAGAGCGAACTGTGACGCTCTCGCCGCGTTCGGTGTGAACGCATGGTTATATACTTGGTATTTATTGTTTTTACCTTCTGAAGTCCCCTGTAAAGTCTTGAAATTACCTTAAGCCCTGAGTCCATTGTGTAGGTACTGATAAAAATTTTCAATATATCATGATCAAATGCTTTTGGTTCCCCTGTTATAGAATGTTTAATATAATGTTGAACCTGAGAAATCTGAAAAAAAAAATCACTATTATTCAAATCATATGTTTCTTTTAGTGTCTGAAAATCACTTATTGTCCTCCAATTAAAAAAAGGTACAATATGAAGTAAGGCCCCTATCCGCCCATCTCCGATAATTTATGTCAAATTCATTTAGAGTAAAGTCAAGATCATAGGGGCACCATCTCAATATCTTTCTCTTCTAGTTATTAAGTTTAAGTTATTTTTCTTAACAATTTTCAACAATGTTTTAAGAGAGAGATTGATCCATTTATTGCATTTTTCTATCAAATCCTCCATTAGTTAAAAAAAAATAATTTTTTATACCCTGTTGTGCTTGTATTGGAATTGCCCTCGATATGTTTTGTTCAATTTCTTTCCATTTTGCCTGATGATCCGAATTGCACCAACAAATCAAGGTTCTCAGTTGAGCTGCTATGTAGTAGTCATTAAAACAGGGCAGAGCGAGACCTCCCCTTTCCTTCCCCAATTGGAGTGTTTGGAATCTTATCCTTGGTTTTCTCCCCTGCCAAATATATTGCAATATGATTAATCTGTCCCATTCATTAAATTGCCTACCTTTTATTTCAGTTGGAATTGTTTAGAATAAGTACAATACTCTAGGTAAAATGTTCATTTTAATAGATTCAATTCGAGATTCAAAGCTTAGAATTGGGAGCAAGTTCCATCTCTTTATATCTTCTGTTATCTTTTGGTTTAGCGGGTTAAAATTTAGAGCATACAAATTTGTTAGTTCTTTTGGAATATTTATTCCTAGATATTTTAGATTTAAAATGTACTCTGAAAGTGTTAAATCAACACTCTGGGTGTTAATTCAAGAATAAGGATTTTGCTGTGTATCGTACCTTTTTCTAGTTCAAAAAAGTTTTATATGGCTCCATTTACTTTTATTTTTGCTGTTGGCCAAAAATATAATGCTTGAATAGTCTGATGAAATCCAAATTTTTGTAGCACTTTATATAGAAACTCCCAATTAACTCTATCAAATAATTTTTTTTGCGTCAAGACTTATTAATATGGCTTATTAATAATATTAATATTAAACCTATTTTTTACTATGTGGTCTATCAAATGTAACGTTTTGCGGATGCTATCTTGATTCTGTCTCTGCTGGATAAAACTTCTTTTTGTGTATATTTTATAACTTTTTTAAAACTCCATCTGTATTTCTTTAAATTTTTCCCCCTTTGTTATTTTAAGTTAGAAAAATATCCTATAATTTTCCCCCTAAGAACCGCTTTGCATGCATCCCATAGAGTTAATGAAGAAACCTCTCCATTATCATTTACTTCAAAATATTCTTTAATATCTTTCTTTATTTGTCCTTTCATTTTTCAGCTGCCTATGTTTAATCGCCAAATTTTATTCTTTTTTTTCCAATTCTAATTCTAAGTCCATGTTAACTGGTGCATGATCTGACAAGTCCATTATTGCAATTTGACATTTTGTGTAGATCTCTTTGGAACATAAATATAATCAAGCCTTGAATAAACTGAGTGTGGGTGGGAGAAAAATATATAGTCCCTTTTTGTTGGATTTAAATCCCTCTAAATGTCTGATAATCCTAGCTTCACCATTACTTGTTTGAAACTCTTTATAATTTTCTTAACTCTAGAGTAGTAAGGTTTTGACGTATCTAAAGTTGAATGTAGTCTAACATTAAAATCACCTCTGCAGACCAGAATGCTTTGTGTCTCTGAAATTAACAATTCAATTTTTTTAAAAATAAAGATTCCATTCAGATCCCGGAGGAGCATAAACATTCAGCAAAGTCACTAGAATTCCCTGCAGATACCCCTGAATTAATACATATCTTCCATCTGTATCATTCTTTTCATATATACCCTCAAATATAAGCATACTTGAGATTAAAATTGCTACAGCCTTGAATACTAGAACTAGAATATTGATTAAATCGCCATCTCTTAAGTTTTTCATGTTCTAATTCTGTTAAATGGGTTTCTTGAAGAAAAGCCACTTCTGCTCCCTCCCCTTTCAATTTTGCATTATGGTATTTGAAGTATGATCTCTGAACCCTAACGCTGATTTGAAAAATAGACTTTGCACCCTGGTTGCTACAAAAAACAGTAGCACAAAAATTAACGTCAAGCAATAAGGCACTCATAACATAAACAGCACTACCATAACAAACATTAATGACTTCCAAATTCAAGGCCTCTCTTAAAATGAGTTTAGAGGGAAAGTCTCTTCCTCCCGCCAGTGAAGGAGGGCCCTCTTTAGCTTTTAAGCTGATGTACAGGTCTATGATGTCCAATAAAGGGTGTCCCAACATGATATTAAACCTAAGCCTCAGATGTTTTAACTTCTCTATAATGGCTTGGTATATATAAGCCTGCGACCTATTATTTTTACTGTTTAAAATTAACGCTGTTTTAACATTATTTTCCTCCCATGGTTAGCACATGTTGTTATGGTTGGAGCGGTTCTTTGACGCTTTGTTTGTAGCTTGTTGACGGCCAGCTTCGCTGCTTTCCACTGTATCGCCAAGTCAGCTGATTAATTTGGTCTAAGAGGGATGTTGGACTTTTTAAACTCTTCACCGGTATTCCCCTTTTTGCCATGTCTGCGTTGCTTCTTCTGCCGAGCTGTAGATCGCTATTCCCTCCGCATAAAACACCCTCAGTCTGGCTGGGAAAAGGGTTTGAAATCTTTTTTTCTTTCAGCGCTGTTTTTGCTTCTACATATTCCCTCCGCCTCCTCATCAGCTCCGGAGCAGTCATGATCCACATATACCCTTTTCCCTTGCAAATCCAGTCCTTTTGTTAACAAGTCTTCAACAAACCCGTTCGTAGACGTTCCCTTACTCCATATATTCTGATATTATTTCTTCGCGAACGTCCCTTTAAGTCAGTCTTTTTTTTTTCTTCCATGTGCCTTTGTAGTTTCACCAACTCCGTCAAAACTTCCTCCGACGGTTGAATCCGCACCTCAGCTGAGTTGATGCGTTCTTCCGTTTCTTCCACCCTTTTGCAGATTTTGTTAATATCTTCTCTTACACTGTTTAACTGGTGTTTAAAGTCCTTCCTAAATTCTCTTATCTCATTTAGTATTAGTACATGTTGGCTTCCCGGTGCGGCTCTCCATCCGTACAGTATCTACGCGTGTATCGTTTCCCATGTTGTTAGCGGCTAGTAAATCGTCTTCGTTTCTTTCGTCGCGTCCTGTACTTTGTTTGGCTTTTCTTTCCGAATTTAGGCATTACTACATGACCGACATGTCTACACTTATTTGAGTTCGTTTTCTATTAAAAATTCCAGTTATCTCAGGCACTTTTATCACTTGTCGTCGGGACCCGCTTTCCCTATGCTGTCATCGCCTTGCCCGCTAGACCGGAAGTCTGTTGTGTATCTTTTTTTTATTGCCTATGCTAGTGCAGCATGTCAAGATGGCAAAAAAAGAGAGAGGCTCAAATAAAGAGAGACTTGTGCTTAAAATAATCCAGCTTCAAAGTTTATTTATTTATTATTATTTTTTTTACAACATTTTAAAATAAAGGAATAAAAGTGTGTGGGATTTTCTCTTATGATCCCCAATGGTAAATAAAGCAGCCATGCATTATTGGGGACTTCTTCTATTTTGGGAAAAATTCTGGTTTTCTTACCTACACAGTAGTTACCAACTACTGCTTTAGTACTATATGCAGTGAGCATTTACTGAAGAGGTGTACTACATGAGAAAAGTTACCACACCCCGATTCAATAAATGTCCAAAATGCTGCAGTGTGAACTGTACATGATCTGATCATGCCAGTGTTTTCATCAGTACTGAATTTGCAGATTTCCTTAGTATATACTGTATTTTCTCACAGTGACTAGTTGCTGATATTACACTATTAAAATTGTTGTAAGTTGTGAATCAGCAAGCATGGTTAAAATAGTCAAGCAGCCTTAGTCTGTTTAATTTAGCATTATTCCAGCATTATTTGCATTAACAGACTAAGCACATATACAGACCGGGGTAGGTGCTCATTAGGGAAAAATAATGCTTCCACGCACCATCTCAAACCCAGGCTGAACACACGCACCTGATTTCCACTAGTTTAGCCCTCGTGGTACTACTGTACATGCTCACTCATAATCACACAATCTGTCTAACATTGTTCCATATTAGATCAGAGGAGTATACTGGTATGTGTGTAAGTACAGTGTCGAGCTTTGACTAATTTAAGATGTGGATCAAAATGTCAGCTTTGTGTTTGAGCATTAGTAATCAAAATCTGTTTTTTGACATTACTGTGCAGTACACTATATAGTGCGTTTATGATTCTGAGACAAATTGAGAACTTTTGTCTTATTTTAATTAACATTAGGCTCCTTAATGAGCAGTTCTAATCTGAAAGTCAATTGAAACTAACATATTGTATATTTAAAATCTGTTGTGTATTTGAGGAGTATACTGCTACTAAGCTGTGTGACTTGTTTTGCGAAATATCCATCTTTGACTTGAACTGTGTCCAAGAGCCCAAGCTGACCAGCTCATTATCTGTGAGAGTGAGTCAGTTGTGCCTTACTGAAGCGGCTGTTAGGATCATGGACAATGTGATGCACATTTATTATAGATGATTCCCCAAGGGGTCTATCTGTGACTTTCCCAGCAATGTTTTTTTTTTTAAAGTTGGGTGTTTACAAATTAAGACAGTTGGACAAATTGAATATAAATATGCTCATAAAAATATTTGGGATGTACGCATGTTATGGGATGAATAAGTTGTTAATGGATTGAACAGCTTCTTGAAAAACAAATACCGTAGCTGCAATTAAATTAATTAATTAAAATAATAAATACGGATATACAGACAGCGATTTTTCTCCAATATCTTGTTCTTCAATGTATGACATGTAAACATATCATTAAAAGAGCGAGTTATGACCAAGTACAGACATCACCTTTATATATATATATATATATATATATAGCTCAGTGGACATGTGCAAGTCTGATTTGGTGCCTAAACTCCACCTCCTTTCTTGAGTTATAGGCACACTTCAATAAATTGAAGATAATGCAGCTAGCTAGCTAGAAAGCACATATTTTATGCAAGGCTCTTGTGAGTCTAGAAACATCAGGTTCTGTGTCTACTGTATCCTCTTCCTCTCTGAGCAAACATTTTATAAATAGAGCACTCTGGGGAAGGATTTTTTCCCAACAGCATGATCTATTTAGAAAGAAGTAAAGTAAAGAAAGTTATCAGTCTTGCCAAGTGAAGTCCCGCCAAGTAAGTGCCCGCTTAGCCAAATAGATTTTTATGGAGGTTGATGTGCAGGAATATTGAATGACTTTTCAGTACAGTTTAAAAACCATGATTCCAATTTCCTCACCTATGTCTAAATGATATACATTATACATTGTTAGATAATCAGTCTAAACTGCTGAGCTGTATATCCCTTTCCAGACTATTTTTAAAAGGTCCATCGATTTTCGTTATATAAACCAGGGTTTTAGATTTAGCTGGGTTAGATGGCCTTTTTTGTTACAAACAAGTTTTGTGAATACTGACAGACTATATGTAAGACTTAAATATTTATACACTGTAAGATATAAATATTTATAAAATATTATATTTCGTGTTTTTTTTAAATAGTTTATTTGTTTATCTCCGTGCAGGAGCTGATCCTTCCCCTACTTCTTTTGGGACTTCTTATCCTCATCAGCATGCTGAACCCCCATATTTCTTATGGCAACATCAGTACTGCTGAGCTTGACGATGGGAATTACCTGTCATTCAAAGGCCTGGGCTACACTCCCATAACAAATGTCACAAGTCTTATTATGGAGGAGGTGGCACAAGAGCTGCGTGAGTCTCACTAGCTAAATAATTAAAAATAGTTTATTCACATTATATAATTTTTGTTAGAATTCTGCTTTACAGAATTCAGTATATACAGTATGTGTTGAAAATATATTGGTCTGTAATTCAGTTACCCTACGAACATATTTCCTTAGAAATTAAAAGAAGTTTCAGTTTAAAATCCATTTAATGGTTTTATGTGATTATGGTTACAGACATGCAGGACCGATTGGAGATGTTCTTTAGTGAAGAAGATCTGGAAAATGCCAGCCTGTACGAGCCACTTGGCTATGTGGGCGTAGTGTTCCTTGATAAAATGTCCTACCAGCTAAGGTTCCCCTATAACCAGGTCCCCCTACCTAGTGACTACACTGAATCATTTGGTAAGAAAGAGCTAGGAAAAAGAAAATTCACAACCATAAGTCACTGATATATCCTCATTTAAGCAGCAATAAGATGTTTCTGCTATCAATACTGAGAGATTAATAGCTTTAGTTCCTGTAATTAATTTAAGTGCTGCACATTTAATTGCATAAAAATAGAAATTGCAATATGAATCTATGCAGTTATTTATTTACAAAAGGCTGCAATTTATTAGAGGTAATATGCTTTATTGTTCATTTATTAAGACCATTTTGAGTCGAGAAATAAATATTAGCAAAAATTCTCTTAATGAGAAAATCTGTCCCAAGGTGCTAGCGTAGATATAAATGTTTGAATACAGAATGGTACATTTAATGGTTAAATACCGCAGTTCAAATTACAGTGACGTTTCAAAATATGATGAAGACATGATTTTATTTTGCGCTCAGATTGTGCAGCTAATCCATTTATAATTCTTCTATATTTGTGCAATTTTTTTTTTTGCCATAACGCCACTATAACATACTTTTTGTTATTTACAGCAAACTGTTATGCCAATGATTATAACTGTCCTGCTGCAAATTACTGGTACTCTGGATTTATACGTCTACAGTCACTGATCGACGCTGCTATCATCCAGGTTAGATAAAAAAAAATATATATATATATATAACTAGTAATCATTTAATTAAAATAAATTACTATTTTAAATTAATTAGTAACCTTAAGACATATGTACATATGTTACAATCTGTGTGTGTGGTTATGCAGATGCAGACGAAGCGTTCAGCATGGCGAGAGCTCAATGTTCATGTGGTAATGATGGGTCACCCAGGCTCAGTGGAGGTCCAAAAGTTTCCCCATGCGCTCATTTCCATTTACCTAGTGCTAGCCTTCACCCCATTTGTCTCCTTCCTCATCGTCAATGTAGCAGCTGAGAAAGAGCATCGACTCAAAGATACTATGAGCATGATGGGACTGTATGACACAGCATTCTGGTAGGCATGGAAAATAAGCTGAGAAAGGCTGGTTAAATTATGTGAATATTATGGTCTTGGTTTATTTCATCATATAAAGCTCTATCCATACAGTGTCTTTGTATAATAATTAGAGGTTTTAAAAAATAGTATATCATACTAGGAGTTCCTAATCAAGCATCTTGTGGAATTATATTAGATGAAGTATCTTTGGTAAATGTTAAATTTGTTAGTAATTATTGTTTGCTTATTTGTGTGCGCGCATGTTTGTTTCACGCATAGGCTCTCATGGGGTCTTCTCTATGCTGCCTTGGTGACCACTATGTCTGTTCTTATGGCTGTTATTGCCACATGGACCCCTCTCTTCTCGAACAGCAATTTCATCATTATTTTTCTCCTCATTTTCCTGTATGGAATATCCACTGTGAGTTTAAATAATTCTGTCTTTCAGCTACACTGGTTGCAGGCAGAGTTAAATTTTTTATAAATGGCACCTGCTGATAGACTATTAGTTTAACCTCTTTTCTTTTCAGGTGTTATGTTTGAAACGATAGAACTTTTTTTTGTTGTTGTTCTTTTAAATTTCTTTTAAATACTCATTTTCTCACAGTAATTCTGTCTGGGTCATTTGGCTTTCTGAATCATTTTTAAAGCAAATGGTTTCTGTTCTTGCCCTTTACCAGAACCTCATGTTAAATTTCTTAAATATTTAAAGAACTCATTATGAATGCAGAATGTTTGATGCCAGTTTAATCTCATCATTCACGAACATTTGAGCTTTAATCATATGGAGTGCACTGACTGACTTTGGCCTCTTTCTCCCAGATTTTCTTCTCCTTCATGCTGACTCCTCTGTTTAAGAAGCCCAAATTTGCCAGTACAATGGGTTCCATGCTGACCCTGGTGTTTGGTTCATTGTCTCTATTTACTGTGCTGATGAGGGACTTTCCCCAGCTGGCTGTCTGGTTGCTCTGCCTGCTTTCCCCCAGTGCCTTCTCAATTGGTATTGCACAGGTAAAAGTTAATTTAAGTCAATTTAAGTTGGTAGAAAAGCAAGTTTGCTTGTGGCTTAAGTATTTGCAAAACACTTATCTTGTTTACACCATGCTGTTTTTTCTTTTCTTCTTTTTTTTTTCTTTTTTTTTTTTTACATAAAAGTTACATTTCAAGCAATGCCACATTATGGTTCAAAATGTATTGGATTTATTTATCTTACGCTACCTGGCTGTAAAATAAAAGTATTTCATGTGTAGGTGGTGTATCTGGAGGCGCAGGAGGATGGTGCGGTCTTCTCCACTCTGGCTAATGGCCCTCATCCGCTTTATGTGCCACTGCTTATGCTTTGCTTAGACTGCATCCTCTATCTGCTGCTTGCCATTTACCTAGAGCAGGTTCTGCCAGGTGAGACTCAGACTCCTTAGACAATTTCTGCAACAAAATATATTTAGAATCAACCTCTAGTATATGGCATACTTGTTCAGTCCTTGATAATGTCTGATAAGCAGGTTGAGAGATTTTATAGGTCAGTAAGTTTTAGAATAATGTAAATACCATGTTTCTTTTACTTTTCAAACAGATATATGTCTGTTTGTAATGTTCGTTCAAATTCATAGCCATCGCAACATAATTTCTTCTTACCTATAGGTGAATTTGGAATGCGACGCTCTATGATCTACTTTCTGAAGCCTTCTTACTGGTCAAGGCGCAGAAAGCGGTATGTGGAAGTAAGCTCTGTGTATGAGGCAGAAGTGAATGGAACCCCTACAGCCGAGGAATCGGTAGAGCCTATTTCTCCCGAGTTTAGAGGGAAAGAGGCGATCAGGTAAAGGGTTAAGTTTTTTATTTTATTTTATTTTTACATGTATTAAGCATTTCACATTATAGAGTAAGTCTAAATAAGGATACCAAGGAAATGGTGTGTATATGCACTCGTGTTCCATTTACAATGTACACAACTTTTGACTTATGCCAGCCTTATGCACTATGCATCTTGGCACCGTTCATACTTTATCATTGCACAACTAGATCTTCCACACTTATTTATTCTGTA
This sequence comes from Clarias macrocephalus, assembly GCA_011419295.1. Taxonomy (NCBI): domain Eukaryota; kingdom Metazoa; phylum Chordata; class Actinopteri; order Siluriformes; family Clariidae; genus Clarias; species Clarias macrocephalus. The sequence continues at coordinate 140,912 of JAAGKR010001078.1, forward strand.
CATGTTGTATTATATTCAATTAAATTAAATTCAATTTTATTTGTATAGCGCTTTTAACAATTGCCATTGTCGCAAAGCAGCTTTACACACTCATAAGAATTGTGGAAATTTGTATGAAATGTGAATGTGTATGAATCAGAATGACCAGATTGTCCCTGATGAGCAAGCCATTATACACCTACAGTATATAGCAAGCATGACACAACTACAGACAGACTTTTTTGTATTACAATATTCCTATTTTAATAGCTACTGTACCTTCTGTACATAGGAAACTCCTTCCCCTGTACAAATCAGTGCATAGCCTTATTTTACTACTATGTTTGTTGTTTATTGTACATAAGCCACTTATTCACTTCTAGTTAGATGCTAACTGCATGTCATTGGCTTTGTACTGTACATGTACTTTGCACAAATACAATAAATTTTAATCTAATCTAATGAAGAAATTTAGTGAGCACCATTAGGGATGATTTTCAGAGATTATGGTTTTGCTCTGAAATTTAGTGAACTTTTCTGAGCTTGTCGTTGATCTTGCTCAGATGTGGCATGCTGCCAAACTCGCCATGTAATTTTTGGGTGTGTCTTAATGGGTTGTACATTTTATTTCTTTACCCCATCAGGATATGTAATATCCGTAAAACCTATAAAGGGAAAGACAACACAGTGGAAGCACTGAGAGGTGGGTCTAGTCTATCTTTTCTCATATTACTTTTCTTATCATTGGATTTTACTTTACTTTAATGATTATCATTAATTTTGCAAAGACTAGACATGACTCTCTGGAATTTTCCCCTGTCAGTAATTCTTTCTATTGCAATGTTTGGTCCTAGGTTTGACCTTTGACATCTATGAAGGCCAAATTACTGCCCTGTTGGGTCATAGCGGAGCAGGAAAATCTACCCTCATGAACATCCTGTGTGGCATTTGTCCTCCAACAGAAGGTGTGATTAATTCAGACCACTGTTATTTGTATGACTTGATTCAAATGCATGGATTCAGGATGCAACTTGTGCCGTTAACATTTTGATCGCTTGAGTATTTAAACCAATCAGCCGTGACATTAAAATGCAAAACATTAAGCCCAGTATTGTGTAGGTTTGCCTTGTTCTGTGTGGGAAGGTCCGATGCTTTGGGGCATGACTCCACAAGACCTCTTGGGGTGTGATGTGATATGTTTGGCACCGAGATGTTAGCATTGTTGGGTCTTTGTAAAACAGGCTTGTTTCTCCAGTACATCCCAAGGGTGCTTGGTGTGTTTGGGATCTGGAGAATTTGGAGGCCAGATCAACAACTTTTTAATTTATTTGGTTTGCTAACTCCTACACACAGCAGGCTGTGATGAACTGCGTCCTGCGTTCTGATACATTTCTATTATGGCCAGCATTGATTTATTATTATTTTTTCATTAATTTGTACTGCATTGGCTTTTCCATGGGATCGGACCAGACAGCCTGGCTTTTTGGTCCCCACAGGCTTAGACAATTCTTGGGTGCCCATGATGCTCTCAAAAGTTTACTTATACGGAATATAATTAATAATTAGTGTTATTCATTTTCACCTGGTGCAGGTGTTAGTGTTTTGACTAATTTCTTTATATATTGAGCAAATATGAAGTCATAAAATGTGTGGTGTCTATAAAAATGCATTTTAATAACTTAGAAATGTTCTCACTATGTGGGGTTGTTGTACAAAATGTGAATTTAAATGTTTACATATTTGCAAGATTATTACACACCTGTTTGTCCATTTTTTTTGGTGCTATTATGACTCTAGGCTCGGCCACCATATATGGCTCCCCAGTGGCAGAAATAGCAGATGGGGCTGAGATGAAGCAGCTTGTAGGGATCTGCCCTCAGTTCAACATTATCTTTGATGTGCTAACTGTAGAGGAGCACCTGAAGATTTTTGCAGCTATTAAAGGCATTCTGCCTTGCGACATTGATAATGAGGTGAATTATCATACACACATACGTATACACAAACACACACACACACAAATGATGAACGGATGTCTACAAATAGTGTATCATAACTTACTGTTGTTTTGTCTTACCTTGCCTTTAGTTGTGATTTGACACATTAACATTATAATTTTATTAGGTTAAAAAAGTTTTGAAGGCCCTAGACCTGGAGAAGATCATGGATGCGCATGCCAAAAACCTAAGTGGAGGTCAGAAGAGGAAACTGTCTGTGGGCATTGCAATACTAGGAGACCCCAAGGTAGGAAAAAAAAAACTACTGCATGGAATTCTCTTCATGTATTTATATTTTTTCTGACCCTTTGTATGTTTGTGTGGAAAATTAAGATCCTGCTTTTGGATGAACCTACAGCTGGTATGGACCCAGTTTCACGTCACCAGGTGTGGTCACTTCTGAAAAGTCGCAGAGCAGGCAGAGTTACTGTCCTTAGCACACACTATATGGATGAAGCGGACATACTTGCAGGTCTGCTTCACCTGTATTTCAACTCTTGCTCTCTCTCCTCACTCACTCACTCACACTCACTCACTCACTCACACTCTCTCTCTCACTCACTCACACTCTCTCTCTCACTCTCTCTCTCACACACACACACAAAATAAACATGTATATACCTATTAAAATATGTTGTGTCCACAGATCGTAAAGCAGTTATCTCTCAAGGCCAGCTGAAATGTGTGGGTTCATCTCTCTACCTCAAAACCAAATGTGGTGTTGGCTACCACCTCAGGTCAGTGTTGAATTCACATCCATCTTCAAACTGTATTTTTAAATCATTAAAAAAATTTAACTGGGTTTGTCCAAAGAATGCTAGCCATATTAAATTTCAGCAATATCACATGGAAGAAAGTACTGCTGTTTCGCATATCGGCACGACTGTGATGCCGTAGAATGTAGCCAAAAGTTGAGGCGAATAATCCAAGTTCTGAGAAACGTCTGAGATTAACTCTATATTTCCACTTATCCTGCTTTAGAATATCGTCTAACTTCTGAAAAAAAGTAATGACCTTGATCTTGGATAGAGAGGGATTTAGGATTCAGCC